>JAPYZR010005540.1:0-26252 GCA_030522945.1 Trichopria nigra
GACTGCTGCAATGAAACCCTTACAATCAAACATCTACTGCTTCAGTGCCCGACCCACCAAGGTGCAAGAAACAAATTCAACATTAGCGAAGAAACTATGAATCTCAAAAACAGACAACACTGTGTGAACATTATTAAATTCCTCAAGGAAACAAATATGTATAATAGACTATAATTATGTTTATAAAAATTTGAAGTTCCAGAAATGTGTCAATATGTACACCAATGAATCAATGTACTAATGTACCAATGGTCGTTAATAACATCTCCAGGTGCATGCGACCTTAAATAAACAAATTAAAACAAAAAAAATGAAAAAAGTTAATAATTGTGAAAGCATAATGTTAAAAGTCACTCACTCTACTCTCACATTAAAAATTATCCAGCCTTAATTTGCATTTTGCATTTTGGAGTAAATTTCCCTTATAAAAATCGAAATATACGAGGAATTTGCGGGCGTCCAAATTACACTTTAAATGACCGTAATTTTGAAAAACTCGCATTTTTCACATGCACACCATATAATATATTCTTATATAGCTCTATATATATATATATATATGATCACCTTGCGTGAATAAATATAGGGCATGCATAAAATTAACTTTCCAGGAGTCAGTTCGACACCTGATATATTTATTGTTATCACGTAATTGTACATGAAATTTCCCACTTTTTATTCAAGTTCATTGTTTTTGTTTTGTGGAAGGGGGTTTTGTTCCGATTACAGTTACACGACGGTGGAGCGAAAAACCAACGTCCACCTCACCTTTTATTTTATTTTTTTTTTTTCTTCCTGGATTGCTCCGAGTCGCTCCTTTTTCAATATGATTGTTCGATTTGCAACACCTGCGTTATGCTCTAAGTCGCTCTAAATCGCTCTAAATCCGCAGGTCCAATGGAGATACGTAAAATGGGTAAGTTACGTAAAATACGTAAAATCTGGAAAGTCCTCCTATATCGTCTACAATAATGGATGTCCGTTAAATTTGTAAGAAACGTAAAAAACGTAAATATGTATATGTTACATTACGCCATTATTTTGCATTTTGTCGGTTAGGCGAATAAATTTTTCATTTTCATATCCAAAAAAACGAGTTACTCTATAGAGTAAGATTTACTCTGAAATGTTTTCACTGGAACACGAGTAAAATATGACTATAAAAATTTGTTCCTAGCCGTCCATCTTTACTGATTTGAAAATTGAAATTACAGCAATGTTGCCATTTCTTGTCTTTCGCTGTGACCAAAAGTTATATATAATATATACATATTGTTTATAATATATATATTGTATTTATAACGGCAAATCAGTACCCAGACAGCAATGGTAAAAAAGAGGCACATAAAGTGTTTTGTAAGTCCTCTTATGCACCGATTTCGGAGCTCTTTTTTAAAAGTCGTCTTTAAGAGCTCTTAAACGAATCTTAGAGCACTTAAAGACGACTTTTAAAAAAGAGCTCTGAAATCGGTGCATAAGAGGACTTAAAGAGCACTTTATGACCACATTGCGTCCTCTTTTTTACCATTGCTGTCTGGGTAAAGATGGACGAACAAATTTTTATAGTGATATTTTACTCGTGTTCCAGTGAAAACATTTCAGAGTAAATCTTAATTACTCTATAGAGTAACTTTTACTCCAGAAAACGTTCACTGGAAAACGGCCGATGTAATTTGCTTTGCAATTATTGACAATGATAAAAAACAAAAAGCGGAAATATTGGGTTCGACCACTTTTATTGGACAGGAAGAAGTATGGTCATTTCCCACACTGTTTTTGAATTTACATATCAAAAATCGGAACATTTTCACAAATATCCCGGCAAACATGAACTGTAAAATGACGTCAAAATGCCTTATCATTTCGATACTTCATCAACATTTTAACGGCTTTTTGATGTCATTCTACAATTCATGCTTGATATAACGAACTTTACGTTACGTGTTCTTATACGTTACGTAAATTACGTAGTGAAATCCTATTATTGTAGACGGGCCCGTTCGTCGTTCGTCTATACGTTCGTCGTTGTCAACTCTTCTCGTTCGTCACTCTCGTCGGCATATATTGGTCCGTTTTTATCGATACTTTGGACTACATATGCATATGTTTATGCATTACACAGACGGACCTATTTTATATAAAAGAACAACAATAAGATACTTGACATTTGTTCCGAAAACAAAATCTGCTCTTCAGTGAATAAGCAGCTGCGCTTATGAAATAAAAAGAAATGCTGAAACGAATATTTTGGCGACGTTGAAACTAAAGGAAACATCTGCTGGACTTTCGTAAGCATGGCGCAGCTGATATTAAATAACGTTTTAAATTTATCCATACCGCCAGAGGAAATTATCAAATGGTTGACAGCCGATGATATTGAAGTGAGTATTCTTAGTACATATAAGTTAATCGTTGTATTTCTTAATTGTACATTTGCAACATTTTAAAATATTTTTTTCTAATTTTTTTTAAGGTTATAAGATTGATCATTTTCAAAATAAATTAAAAATATTAATCATGTTTTATTTTTTTAATTGATTACTGATTGTTTTGATTGATACATATTGAACGTGTTTGTAAATATTCATTTAATGATGTTCCAATAATAGCATGTTTTTATACGTTTCTTAGTTACTGAAATGGAGCGATTTCAATCAGAGATGCACTCGTGGGGAATTTGTTATGATGTTTTTGAATTACTTGAGGATTCAATTCAAAAGGTATGTTGGATTTACTTTATTTGTTAAATAAAACTTGATGGAATTAATTTTTTGACATAAAATGATTTTTAAATATGATCTGAATTTGACAAAATTTTAATTTCATTTCATTGTAAATATAAAGATAAAAATTTTAATTATATTAATTTGTTTTGTACCTGTTATTTTTTTCTTGATTTAAGTAGCGGGTTGCAAAACTCGAACATCGTTCAAAGTCCTGTGAAACATCCTCAAACAATACGTGAAGTCAATGAAAGTATAAAATCTTGTGGTAGTATTAAAAACAAGACTAGTGATATCAAATCACAATTATCCTCTGGTAAAATAATTAGTACGCCATCTAAAGAAGTCAATAGGATTTCAGATATATTTCATACTCCTAACAAAGCAAACAATTCATCTGTATTTCAACAAGATGGTGATTTAGTTAATTTGAGTGGCTCATTTTCTCCAGTACCAAAACTGCAGTCCAGTACACCAGAAGTAAAGGCAAGGAGTTCTCCTAATCATTCGGGAAAGAAAATTAGAGCTGAATTGATTAGCTATGGCAGGTTAACACAAAACAAAGGGAATAATTCATTATATAATCCTGATATCGAAAATCAAAATAGTTATTATGACATTAGGAATTCTTCGACACCCCAAAAACAACCACCTTGCATTAACAATGAAGATTCTTTTCCAAGTCTTGTAAAGGATCGGCTGAATGATACTAATAGCTCTGTGACTTCTACCATTGGCAGTCACAAAGACTATTCTGATTTGTTCCAATCTAGTACACCACAACGATCTACGGATCTATACAATTCACAATATGTAAAAGACTGTTGCCAAAGTCCTGCATCACCATTGTACACTAATAATGCATCCACTGTGACTCCAAAGAATGAAACGAAAGGAAAGTGTAGGAAAAATGAAAGTTCATTCGGTTCAAATAATAGTTCAAAGTATTCTTCAAAATCAAGATCTACTTCAAGAGCAAATTTTAGCTTAGGTGATTTTATTACTACTAGTTCACGCAGTTCAAGAAAGAGCAGTGGGAAAAAAAATGGTACAAAAACTCAATTAGCAAAGAATGATGAGGACTGTAATGATACGCAAAGCAGTATGGCAAATAGCACATCACAGAGTGAAAATTTACAGAGAATACGTCGAAGGATAAATCCAACTCGGCTCAATATCACAAATGATAAAGGTATTGCTTATTTTCATTTTTAAATTTAAGTGTTTCTATTTTTTAAATTTAATTATTTACAATTTTAATATTTACATTTTTTATATTAAAATTAAAAAATTAATTGAAAAATAAATTATTTTTATAGATTGCAAAGATAATTCAGCTTTTGGAGTAGTAACCAGATCTGCAACAGTGAATCCACAATTTACGGAAGCCCCACCAACTGATAAATCAACTAATACAAATTCATTTGAAATTGAAAGAGGATTATTGCGTCTTGAGAGGCAGAAAAAGCCAGAAACGACAATTAATGGAATTGTAAATGATACCAGTGAACATAATAATCATCTGACGGTCATACCGAAAACACCACGGAAAATTGTTCCATCAAAATTTATAATTCCATCTTTACAGCTTGTAACAAATATTGAAGTACTTGATGTTTTAGCGGATTTATATTGCAGCATTTTGGATCATAATTTAATCATTAATCCTATGTCAGAATTGTACTTCATTATTCATTTAATTACTGTACAATACACTTGTCAAAGTGCACAAAATGTACCAAAGCAACCTGTCCAACAGTCAAACGCAGCCTTAAAAGCAGTTAGAGCAGAGAATTCGATGATGAAGAAATCTTTGATCTTCGACGCTTCTTTGGGTGATATAGAGCGCATGCTAAATGCTCAAGACAAAAGTATATGTGATCAAAGTTATACATATTCGACTACATCTGCAGATGCAAGTGCCGCAGAACTTGGTTGTTCGTTAATTATTGATGAAGCAAAGGACTGCTTAAATGAAGTAAATAACCAAATGGAAAATTTATCTATGAAAAGCTGTAGTGAGGAAAATTCATCAGTGATTGATGATGACCAAGTGAAGAGCGAGAGCGAATGTCCTGTAAAGGATCTTGGAACTCCACATAATTGCGCTTATTTTTCAACAAGAGTTTTAAATTTGCAGAAAGATTTTATCAAATCATTCGATAGAGCGACGTTGAAATTACTTAGAGGGAATATTCAGATTGCAACATTTCAACCAAAATTGTGCGAATTTCTTGATAAAATATATAATATCAAATTTGCTGAATCAAATAAGACTAAATTGCCAATGGTTATTAGGTATGTATTTTCTACTTGAATTTTAAATTGATGTAAGAAGACATTTTTTTTGGAAATTTGAAATCCATAATTTGTGAAATTTTTTTCAGCACTAATGAAACAAATGTGTGTTTCCGAGTAGACACTGATAATCTCAAGAACTTTACATCTAATAAATCCTTCAATATTTTTCGCGGGCAACGTGATATGTTTTATGAAATTTTAAGGATTTGGGAGCAAAATCATCTAAATTCTTCTTTTAATTTTAAATCAGCATTGGCAGAAAAAATTAAATCAATGTTGACAGTACATGAAGATATATCGAATTATTACCATTTTGCGAGGCTTTTCAAGTCTCAAATGGTCATATCGTGCCTTCACAGTGGACAGCAGGTATATTAATAATAGATTTAAATTTTCGTCTATGTCTAAAAACTATAAATTAACAAATAATGCACGAAACAATTGCACCAAAATTAAACTAGATTTGCAAATAATTCTGCAGGTAGAAGATACAATGGATGATGAAAGTTTAAGTTTTCTAAAAGATTTAAAACATATGAATCCAGAGAAATTGACGTACCTGAGAGAGAGACTGATAACCCCACAGTCCCAGAATGGTCCAGTGCCATTGCCTTCTTTTCCAGGTGTTCAAGAATTTTATAAATATTTTATTTTATATTCGAGCAATTCAATGTTTTTTACGCATCTAAAAGACTGTTTAATTCATGAGATACTTGACCTGAACGATATGCATTTCATTGGTAATGAGATAGAAGATACTGGTGAGTTCAATGAATTATAATTAATTTCTCTAAAATTTAAATGATATTTTAGGTTCTTTAATTATTTTTGGTTTATTTTTGTTATGTGTCAATTAAATTTAACGTTACTACGAAATGGAATGGTTAGAGATTATTTCATTTACAGAAACTATAGTGGATGAATGCACCAAACAAAAGTTTCGTGTATGCCTGTCAACTTTGCGGCTGCTGGCAAAATTCCTCGGATATTTGACTTCTTTGCCTTATCAATCAGCCTCCATTTCTACAATTTCTGAACTTAACGAAACCATCAATTATCAGGTTGCACTGCGAAAGAGGGTATGCATACATAAATATTCTTTAATAAATTTAATTACGTCAGATTACAACTCTATGTAAAAAGTTAAATTAGTATTTCGATCATTTGTTACATTTTTAAAAATGTAGACTTCATTACAATATATTATAATATTTAACAACTATGTTTGTTTAGGCAATGCCAGAATTAGACTTACAAACCTGTTTGGAAAATGCTATTCATCAAGGAAAGCTCTCATTAGTTCTGCCTTGGATTGTTGAGTTTTTAGCAACAACGGATGTTGTGTCTCTTCGCTTGCCTTATTACACAAGACTTTTGGAAATGCTGTATTGTATATATCGGGTTTCTGATCACTTTAGTATTACAAATTCGATGGAAATCATATCACACCAGACAGCAATATTGATCAAACTCACACTTGGTTGGCTTTTCGAACAGCCACATTTTCCTAAGGATTCATACTTCGAATGGCAATCGAGATACAAAAATACGGAACTGAAAGCAATATGCCAAGTAACAACAAATAATTTAAAAGGATGTTTGACGGAAGTTGATGCCACTGCTTCGGTTAAGCATGGCTTGACACTTGATAGGTTGGACATGATTGATGAGAGAACTCTCTACGCCTGCTGTCCATTTTTGACAGAACTGAAAATACTTTTAATTTCGAAAAATTCGAATCTTGGCAGTAGTGTAACTAACAGACACATCACACCAGTTTCCAGCCAATTGCCTAGGCCAATGGGTTCAACGAATAAGAAGCTTTTAGAAGTAAGTGCTTTAAATCGTTTCAGATTTTGTAATTAATGAACAAGTAAGTTATTTCATGGTTGCATCTTTTTTTTTTTTTTTTTAATACAAAGGAAAGAAGATTCTTTACAATTTACATTACTTAACAAAAATATTAATTTAATTTTTCATTAATTCAACAGTTTCAACTAGAAGAAGCATTTTTCAATGCACAACCAGTGTCAACTAAAAAAACAGTTGAATTTGTATCGGAACGGATTGCTTCGAGCTGTGTTAAACACATTTTTAAGACGATTCTTCCACCAGCGAGGAAAAAGTTTTTAAAACAGCAGGCAAAATTAGCAGAGAATCAAAACAAGGATGACGTAAGATTTTAATTTTATTAATGTATTTTTTAGTCAATTGTTTAAGGGCAAGCTAAAGCGGTTCGTTCAATAACATAAATTCCTAACCTAAAATATTCAAATTAAACAGAAATAACACACATTTTCAAGTCTAAATCTATTTTAAATGAATTTATAAACATGATTTCACGCAGAAAATTGTCGAATGATTTGTATCTTTTAAATTAAAAATTTTGGTACTAAGTTTTAAAATTATATTAAGATTTAAACTATTAACGTCGTTTTTATGTTTATCTTAAACATGAGTTTCCCATGGCCTGATTCTGAGTCCACCCTTTATACAAAACATTCTAAAATGATGTATAATAATATATGTAATTTGTATTATTATTAGCTGAGAGAAATAATGAACGAGGAAGTTATGATAATTGCAAAAGAATGTACATTGGAATGCGATGAAATAATTCCGAAGATGTGTCAGAACAGAGCGAGTCAATCCATCCTTGCATTATTGGCTGAAGATTGTTTACAAATGGTGAAAGACAATTGTATTCAAATAGCCACAAGAATGGCGATGGAAAGGATAAGTCAGTGGATCCATTCTCACATTTTAAATGGATCGATTTTCCTAAAAGACATGAAACAAACTACGACAGGGTCCATGAGCAAAGCTAATGATTTGGGAACAAAAGATAAAACTCACAGTACGGACGTTTTGGTTCTTGCAGATATCACGATAGATGCACGGGTAATTATCACTTTTTAGCTTTCATTTTAATAGAAAATGATAATTGAGTATATTGAAAATATAAATAAAAACTAGGGGCTTCGCTTTCGACTGCCAACCCCACCGGGGGCTCCGCCCCCTGGACCCTCGGCGCGCTTCGCTCGCAAAGTATCCGGACATTTTTTAGTTCGTTTTCTGGGCACCTTATAGTTTGAAACGTGGACATTTGATGAAAAAATAGGGGTAATTTTTTTTTGCCAGTGTGACCAAATTCAATACTTTGTCCGACCTACGGTGCGGGTCGAAGTAATTTAAAATGTACCATATTTAGTTGTTGTTTTCATGTATTTTATTATTCCTTTCTTGCAGTAACAATAAAATACTTCATCTTTATTGTCACTTTTTACATTTCTCAGTTTTTGTTTTTGTTTTTTTTTTACAAAAATGATATATGTAACGAAAAATAATTATAAATTTTTTTCTTTTTATACGATATATAACATAAGATTTGTTTATATTGCAGGACATGATGCTGGATATGTTGGAAAACTGTTCACCAGAATTATTGACAATAGAGAAAGTTTCGGAATTTTGGGACACATTGTATGTACGGTTGACTGAACATCATGGACCAATATCGGCTACGGAGAAACACATTTATGGAATCAGTGTCGATTTGTGTATATTTTTATGTAAGGGTTGTCTTTTTATATAATCGATTTGCTCTAATTAAAATATTGAATTATGTTTGATAGTTTAGTCACTTTTAAAATACTATTATAATTTAAAAGATTCTTTCAAGGGAAATTAAAAAAAATATTTTCTTGTTTTATTTTTCAGTGGCATTCAGATATGATCTTTTTACGACAGAAATTCAAAATAAAGCTTTTAAAATCTGGAAAATGCAATTTTTGAAACCTAGCGATCAAAGTAAAACGCCATTAAGTAGAATTTTAGGCCCGAGAAACGTATCGCTGTTTAGTGAACCAGATGACAAAGAAGTTTGGATACACTGCGCAAAGTTCATAACGAGACTACTGGATGAAAATTTTTTAACTATCGACGAACTTAGCTTGCAAGTTGTGGCTTTATTCAGGCTGGATTGGCCAACAGTAAGTATTTTGCAGACCTGAAAATGTGAAACATTGTCATTATCATCGACATTTATTTTGATTGAAGTGAAAAACTGCCATTTAATCCCGTGATTTAATATCAATATCAGATATCACTCATTCACAATGAGCTATTAACATTTAAAGTTTATTTCTTTATGATAATGCTTGACATTAACAACCGATCCATCATACATTTAACTTTTAATGCTAACATTGAATTTTAATCTAATATTCTATAGAATTATTTTTTATCAAGGTTTGCAATGTTTTTCAGAGTGTCTTGAAGAATCTATCGCAGTGCCTAACTGTAGTGCTAGACAATTACAAATCGTCCGGAGAAGAAAGTGAACAGATTCGATATCTGTTGGGATGGGTAGCAGACACTTGCCAGAATATGGACATCCTCGACGACGATGGATGAATGTCCGTTTCGAAGACGCTAATTGTCGTCTCCGAATTATACTAGTAATTTTGTGTGATTTTTTACACCGGTTATTATATATGTACATATATATATAAATATAAATATAACAATATATGTACATATTATATAAATACAGGACACACCGAATGTTTTTAATGTGAACGCATTGAATTTAGAATTATGTCGGCACGTTCATTGGATTGTACATACATATATATATTTGTACATGATTTCACATAATTGACAATACTCGATTTAAATCGTGTTGCACGTTATAGTGGAAAAACAAAAGTATTTGTTAAATGAAGTAAACTCGCTACACGAATTACAATTTTTATAAATTTTTCTCGATTTTTAAAAATATTTATAATCTTTCACTAAAAATAGTAATAGGGTAGATTTAAGAAGTAGCTGCAGTGATTTATTGTACTGTGGTGGAAGAAGAAAAAGGTTAAAACAAACAATAAATATACACATAACATTACTGAACCGTATGCTTCTACCTAATTGACATCATATTATTATATGTACTTGCATATTTTATATTTGACAGACGCAGTAAATTCCAACGTACCGTATATTATTATTGGAATTTGTGGATTTCTTTCTTTTCTCGTTCCTAGGCGCAGCGGGTGGTTTCGTTATCGCGACCGTTCGTTATTAAAGACACAGAAGGAATAGTAATGAGTATGAGTGAACCAATTGTAAATACCGGCGCGATGATACGCTTTACACCAACGGGAATCGTGGAGCTTCGTGCTGCCCGCGAACCTGCATTTCCGTGGGTCACAGGTACGTGCAGCAACGGGGCTCCCTTGCCTCGTAAAACCTCGCAATTACGATATAAATCATCGTTGATTGCTTCGCAACGTGGCGCTAGTCGGGGTCGCCCCGGAACGGGAGGCTTTTCGTTAGCATATTGCCGCGAGGGTTGTCTGCTGCCCTTTACCCACTTCGAGATTGGTGGAAAGTTCACCGACGGTGGTAGTATATTGCTCGTTATTCTTGCGGAAAAGCCTCGAAAAGTTCATAAAGCAATAAAAACATCTAAAAAATGTTTGTCATTTATCTAACCATTGTGAATAAAGTTTAAAAATTTTAAATGTTTAAAAAAATGTTTGAAGAATAGAAACAAATGAGAACTATAGAGGTTAAAGTAAATTAGTCTGATCAACCGAGCTTATACTTTTTGCCTATTTGTAATTAGGCATAGGGCATTCCATATACCAAGCGGGCTATTTTTTTTCTTTTTTTGATAACATTTTTAATTACAATTTTACTTATATATATATATATTCTTCAAAAGATTTTGTAAATGTAACATTTTTGACCATTTATAAAATCATAAAACTTCCGATTTGCCAAAATTTATTTATTTTTTCATTTTAAAGGTATAGCCATTTAAAAAAACTACAATTTTAAAATGACGAATCCAAAATGTCGGGTATGAAGTAATAAATAACTTCATTTTTTAGAATAATTTTTATTTTAATGTCAATTTTTACGTCGAAATAATTTTTAAGAAAATGTTTAGTATACTGAATTGATGAAATAGTGCAATATTTAAAGAAATACTCGCGATAAAATAAAACGCGGAGAATGTCTCTAGAAAACTCGAAAAATTTTATTATTCAAGATTTTTTTTACTTTTTGAAACAATTTAGTCGCTGTTAATCATAATTATCATATTTGTATGTAAAAGAGAAATAAATTCTCTAAACAAAAATTGTTTGGATATATTGAAGTTGAAGGAAGATGCACGCAGTCAAGTGTAAAAGATCCTCCGTGTTATATTGTACTTACGTGTAATTCCTTCTGTTGTAGACATCCGGTTTCAACCGATTTATATACTAGTAGTTTCTTACTTATAATAGGGTTATTTTTATGTATTTTGTTTTCGTAATTGAATTACATTTTTGCTCGTAATTTACTAATATATATGAAAATTAATATTTTTACTCGAAAGATCATACAAGATGTGCAAAATATAAAAATAATTATAATCAATGGCTATCGTTAAAATGATGAACATTAAACGTGCTCTAAAATTTGAAAAATCGCAATTTTTATGGTTTTAATGGTCAAAAATGTTACAAATCTCTCGAAGCATATAAAAGTAAAATTTAAATTAATAATTTTGTAAAAAAAAGTCCCGTTTAATTTTCTTGAAATATCTCGTATAATGTATAATAGCTGGATTATTTAAATCCACTATTTATAATATTGCGCATTATATATTTCTTTCATATAATCTTTTAAGCGCATTTCTTCGAATTTAATGGGTATACTTATCTTTTATGTTCGCTTAAAAATAAGTATCTTGTTTTTTTTTTTTTTTTTTTTTTTTTTTTTTTTTTTTTTTTTTTTTTTTTATTTTTTTTTTTTCCTTTTTTTTTTCTCTTTTATCAATTTTTGTCCTCTCTGACCGGACGAAGTGCCCATTTTAGGGTCATCCCCGGGGGAGACCTCGAGTCCTGATAAAGCGTGAGCCAATTGCCCGTAAAATTACCGCGGAAACTTTGGATTTCCTTCTCTCATTGCCGAGTGAAAAATAAAGGCGACGAAACTCCCCGAGATTGGCTCGTAGAGCTGGAGATCGCATCTGCGACAGACATTGCTGACCGAACAAAATTTCGAGAAGTTTCTTTTTTATTTTAGAATCGAAGCTTTTATAACATCGAATCGGTATAATGCAAACTTGAGTCGTAAAATAACAATAAAAATTTCAATCCTGAATATCATATCGTCTTTTACCAATTTCGATGAATTAAAGTAGTGTATATATAAGGTATATATATACATACAACCCAGTATAATCGAAAATGCTCAATACTCAATACTCACGTTGAAGAATTTGCTTTTTTTATTATTTTTATTTAAATGCATCTGAGTGTATTGTCTACATATTAAAATTATAAGAATTTCTCATTTTTTGGATACAAATGCTTTCAAAATAATTGAAAATTATTCTGTACTACTTTCTGAATTTTCGAATATTTATGAATTTGCATCTATTCATATTTTAGATAAATTATATTTGGATTTAAAAAAATTCGAAATGCTGGACAAAAGAATTATATTAATTCAACAGGGGTATAGAAACGAATGAATTTGTATTCATTCCAATCCATTTTCGATTGCTGGTGTATTGAATAATATTTTCATTCCATTTTTATATGGATTTCGGATTGAACACCATTCGAAACACAATCAGACGATAAGTTCCTTTTCTTCCCTGTTGTAGTAAGAGCTAAAAAGATAGGGGGGATGGTGTATAACGCGTGTTGGTCTGCAAATATAGAAAGTGTAGAAAATATGTATATATATATATTGATTATAAGAAATTAGAAATTCGATTGTAACTAAGAGAGAGAGAGAGAGAGAGATGAAACACGACGAATGAAGAAAAAAATGTCTGTATTGTTATGTTAATCATGTAAATATATATCTGGAAGTTTTCTTATTTTGGTTTCACTCTCCTTAATAAATAATTATGTTTGTTTGGAATATAGAAGCCACCCTTGTTATAATTACTTTTTCAATTCGCGAATATACATGAATTAACACATTATTATACGAATTTAATGAGAATTTTCGGGGCCACTGAATCAGCCCTTTAGATTTTCAGAATTCAAAATAGCGGCGGACCAAAGTACAAAAAGCTATTCGATCACAACGAAATTGCATAAACTTCATACATTTCTCGTGTCGCTTTATTGTATATACAATTCGCAAAAAGATCATTTAATTCGGATGAATGTATATTTAATAATTTGTCAGATATATTCCCCACTCACGCCTCTCTTATATCATACTTTTGCTTTTTGCAGTTCTATAGGTATATAAATTCTAGATTCAATAAGTTCGATCTATTCCGTGTGTTATTTTAATAATATTTTATTTTCCAATAATATTTAGTGTAATTCTGTAAATTTCTGTAAATCCTGTAAATACTATACTGTCATTTCTGTAATTTTTGTAAATGTGTCTCCACGAAGGATTAATTTCAAATAAATACAAATACAAATAAAAAAAAATAAGAATAAGAATAATTATCTAACGTAATTATATAGTAGTTATTAATTAAAAAAAAAAAAAAAAAATCAACCCTGGAAAAGTTCTTTCAGATAGCTGAAATTGTTCAAAGTCATACGTACGTATGTGACACGTATACTTGTAACGAGAATATAATGCGCGGTTATCACCTGGTACTTTACGGGGGAGACATAAAACTTGGCCACGACAGTTTCTCACGCGAAAACAAGTGACTTTACGATAACGGAAGTTCCGACGGAATCACGCTACGAATATTTATGGTCTGCACTTTTCACGATTTCATCATAAAGCCACGAAATGCAAGCTCTTATACGTATTTTTAAGCATTTGGACGAAAAATTGATTCGAAGCATTTATATAACGACATGTAGGTATACTTAGCAGCGGTTAAACAGGTGAATAATAAACTCCAGGTGCATAAAGGACGCTGCAATAAATGTTTTTCTAGAAAAGAAAATCTTGGTCTCGTTAACCGTTAAAAAACTGATTTTTTTTCACTTTATTCGCTTAAAACCAGAAAATTAAAAGTTACAATTTTAAATACATACTACACAAAATATAAAAATTTTATAATGTTATGAATAAAATCTGAAGATGCACATATAACGTTGTTTTTAAATGTATTTTTTTTTTTTTTTTAACAAAATGTTTGTAATTTATAATATATACTTATATACGCTACTGAAAATTCACATGTGGAATTTGAAATATGAAATTCCTCACGAAAATGTTGTTTTTTTGAATCAAAAAAATTCTAGGATATTTTTTTATACAATTTTAAAGAAAAAAGAATGATGTTTTATTATGATAGAAATCTTTTTAAAACTTTTTCTTTCTTGTTTAAAATTCTGTTAAATAAAATATCCTAGAATTTTTTTGATTCCAAAAAACACTTTCGTATATGTGGGATTTCACGTCATATTCCCTTATGGGATCTCATATGGGAATTTTCAGTCCGGTATGTACATCCCCTACTTTTTTATTTTTTTTGTTCAATTTCATATTTTATTTGAAATCTTTTACTTTTTTAATAACAAAATCGTTAAAATAAAAGTTGGTTGAAACGATACTTAGAATACATAATTTTTTCTCAAATTACAAATTTTTATAATTTTTCACATTTTCCATTTTGTGTTTCTTATTTTTAAAAGAAAGCAGTTATATTATTTATCTTGAAACGAAATTGATCAGTAAAAGAAAATCAATTAAAAGTCATTCAGGAATGCTTGCGAATTCCATTTCTGAATCTCGGGAAAATAATTAGAAAATGATTTTCAATTGTAGTAATTCACATAAATTAAACACAGCTCTGAGATTTTCAAAGTCCCAAATTTCTGTTTCCACGTACACCATTTTAAATATGTACTCTCTACATTTCTTGGATTGAAATTTCACTCCACAAAGAGTGGTAATTGAGCTACTATTTTAAAGGAGTGAATTTTCACTCTTGAAGAGTGATTATTTCACTCTGTTTGGAGTGTAAATTCCCCGACTACAATGTACTCCAATGTAGAGTGAAATTTCACTCCAAAAAGTGTGAAATATCAAGAGTGAAAATTCACATTTTGATTTGTGATTCATGATCAGCGACTTCAAGCACATTCAAGTACCAAGTTGCATCGAATTCAGTTCGGTGTAAAAATATACTCCGAATGGATTGAACCGAATTAGAACGAAAAGGAAATAGTTCATTTCAATTCGTTTTGGGAAAGAAAACGAATTAAAAACTGCCATTTCTTAATTCGTTATAATTCGTTCTCGTTTGCTGGAAATGTTGTTTTTTAAAGATTGAAAGCGAAAGGTTCCGTGAACTTGACCATATACGTTTTGTCAGATTTCAATAACTTTTAAAATGTTATAACGTTGCAGAAATATAAAGATTACCTTTTTGCAACTTATAGTAGACATACACGTGTAGGCAATTTATGGACGATACATCTCTTATATATATCTCGAAATAAAAAGAAAAAAAATGCCGTGCCGAAGTATAAGACGTAAAAGGGGCAGAAAATACGCGAGGTGGAACTCTTTTAGGGTGAGCACCTGCGCCGGCGAGTGGGGAACATGGCGAGTGGGCGAGACAATTGATGATGCGTAAAACACCCGAAGGCTCCACTAGCTTTCGGCGAAGACTTACCTTACGTAAAATATGGTCTACCTAAGAAAAAGTCGTTGGGGAAAAAAGACAAAATTGTACGAGGGCAACGATAATGTTTTCCCGTTGTTTATATTGTACGAATAAGGTGGTTTCCCGAAAAGCATAAATATCGGTCTATGGGTCATTTATTTCACGAATGTATGGGGTACGTGATTATTTTTATCGAATTTTTAATATGTCATAATCAGTAATAAAATCACCATTCATTTAAATGCTTTAAAAATGATAAATATCCTTTTTTTTTTAATTATATTTTCAACCAAGTCGCTGTTTATACATGATGTTCCAGAACCGGCTTAGACTATCTACCTTATGATGTGAAATTACAGATACACTAGATTGTACGGAAATTTGACCGGTTAAAATTGAACGGTGACCACTTTTAGTAGACTAATTGTTCCAAAGTAATATATACATACTTTTTCCATTGTTTATACTGAATAAATTGCCACATTTAGCACCAAGAAAAGACGATTGCCGTATTTAGCACCAAGAAAAATTCTCCAAATAATGGCGTTTGGAGAATTTTTCTCAAGCAGTTTAAACTCTACAAAATATAGTCTCAAACGTGATGAAAAAAATTTGTACATTTATTTCATGAAGGATTAAATCGAATTACCTGGAATTAAGTTAATTATTATAGTTCAGATAAAACATAAATGAATTAAAATCATCGAGTTATCAATACGATTGAATTCGGTTTTCTCGATATTTTTCTTCGTTCCGTCGAAGTCTTCAAGTTTAAGAAAAATGCGTCCGGCTTTTACGCGAGATAGCTCCTGTCGAAGAAAGGCGTCATGGGACTGAGGATGCTGAAGGCTTTTGCCAATCCCCGAAAACGCACCTGATATCCCTGAAGGAAAATTCGGGACACGTCCGTCATTCCCACTGAAAGGGACGAATAACTTTTGCATTATTAAGGACGACGCCGGTATATATTCGGTACAGAACGGACGAATTTACAAAACCCATCGCGAATTGCCGCTCGAAGAAATCTCGGAAGATTTCAATTTTACCTCCCGCGTGTCTTTTAAGTTCTGACAGTCCGGAAATTGTATTAGGGTGGGCTAACTTTGTTTTGTTGCTTCGCACGCGCGAACGCTCCATGCTATATATGTGGAATGGTATATCGGGATTTCAGGAAATTTGACCAATTTCTTCACGAAAATGTAAATTCGAAAATGTGGATTGAAAGAGTTGCTGGGTAGTGACATATTTCCTGAACAGAAATGTTTCCTCCATTTGTTTAATGGGTATCTGAAATCATATAATGGATCCGAATCGAATAATGATGGTATATATTGGTTTATTTACATATTATATATATCATCAAATGTCCATCATCAAATATATATATATATATATATTTTTTTTTTATAACACAAGGCAAAAAAAAAAATACAATAATTTGGATCTGCATTGGATGCAGTTAATTACACTATCAGAGCACTCGACTAAATCTGCAGCAATTACAGATCAGACCAAGAACTGCGACTTAAGTCCGATTAACATAATAGAAATAAACGTCGAAACAAGCTTCCGAAGCAGATCGGATCTGTATACATAGCCGTGTAACGATTGCTACAAGTGTGGTTCGTTCTATATTTTTTCCGTTTATACCACACGACATAAAAGACAAGATCTTTTGCAATTACATCGTGACTAATTAAAAGTTTTACCATGAAGAGAGAAGGTAGGGCTTCATTTTATATGCGCACATTCCGCGTTTCGTAATTTGCACGCGATATCATCAATGTAAATGTTTAGCCATATTACTGCGATAAAATACAGGATGCGGGAAATTGAATTTGTCATTTTTCGTCTTCAATCCCGATGAAGCTGGTAATATTTAAAATTACATATGTTTTATTGAAACGAGACATATCAAAATTTCCATTGACTTTGTTCCTTTAATCTTCCAACTTTTGATGTGAAATTTACATTTCAACAACATGTCATTTAAACTGTAATTAAAAGAATAAGGTAATTTTCAGAAAAAAATAATATAAGAAAAATTATCTGTTTGACAATCTTAAATAGATTGAATATAAACGTATTTTTATCCGCAGTAGAAAGTGAAAACATTTTAAGATAATGTACGTTGATGAGTAGGAAAAAAAGGGTTACTTTGCACCCTGGATATAAAATATACTATTTCTTTAGTCGTTGTTAACTATAATATCGTATACAAGCAAGGTATAAGCATACAATTGACAAATTGATAAGATATAGTTTGTACAGAATATTCCGAACTATATTACGATCAAAATTGAGCAGTACATCATTTTCAGAATTAATATGACCAATCGCTCATCTTTGATTCCAAAATCGAACCTTATTTTGAACAATTATCGATGAATTATCGGGCGCGTTCGAGGTCCGAAGAAAATGCATTCGAGTGACCCATCGAGGGGAAACGCGACTGCATAATTGGTGTTGACACACCCTCGATCGCCAGCGAGCCATCCTAGTGACATCTCAACTGGCGTATTTGACTATTGATTGCGGATTAACGACGGAAGTCCACCCTTCCGCTTTAGTTTTCTGTACCCACTTATCGTATATGCCATTTCCCTCGCGTTCACTTCTATTGGAAAATTTAACAATACCCCTTAGGTCAACAACATTGTTCAACAAATTACACGGATGTGTGACCTGGACACACAATAGTGAATTGCAACCTGAGACGTTTTATTAATGTATAAATTACTACGAGGGTATATATTTTTATTGTTTCGTAAAGTAACCCTTATATTATGTTCCTTATATCAGACTATTTATATCACGTGAACCGACGACTTGTCAGTCTTCTTGCGTTAATTATTTGCTTCTTTGATGTTACTGATTTGTTGTCTATGTTTCGACAAATCTCTTTCCATTAATATGGATTTGGTAACGTAATGTCACAGTGATTTGAATCAATCACGATCGAGAATATTTTTGTTATCAATTCAATCATTCGTCGTTTTTTTGGTTGATGTCACTCACGTAATGTAAAATGACATCATTTAGTGGTACACAATCCTCAAGGAAAATAATACACGGTTTGTCATTTGGGACCACGAACAGCATTTTTCGATGTATTTTCCGGTTAACCCTTTAAAGACCAACTGTATAAATTTTCTTTCTGAATATTTTTAAATCGAAAATTAAAAAATGCTCTAATTTTTCAAGTACAATAATGTCATATGAAGTGGGGTACTTTAATACAACCTTTCTATTATTTCCCATCTTGCAAGTCTATAATTCTTGGCTCTATCGACCGTATTTCTGTGTCGATAATAAATTCGAGTTCGTATATATGTATACACATCATCTAAAAATACAGACAGCCATGGAGCCCTCATAATCAATAATGGAAAGCATAAGCACTTCGCGAAATTTCGCCGAGATAAAGCCGAGTGCTCGGATTCGGGTCGGTCGGTAGAGAAATTGCTTCCTCGAGGATACGCGATAAGTTTTTCTCATTTTCTCATTTCTCACACTTTCGTTTTTCAGACCTGTTTTTTTTCTCAAGATGAGAAAACCGATGTCCGCATTTGACTTGTATACATGGGAATTTGGGTTTCGTTCCCGTCTGAGAAGAGTACAGGGCATTTTCCATCTCTTTTGACTCTTTTTCTATTTTCATGGCTCGACTGACGTTGATGTATCACAAGTCAGATACGAAGCAACGAACGAAAACAACCCGCAGTATAGTTATACGGGTTCCGGCGCATGTGATAATTTGGCCACTGGATAATTGAAGTCGTAAACACGAGAGTCTGATAATCGTTATATATTTCATCTCTTTTAAAGGATCCATATTTTATTTTGACGAACATTGATGTGGTAGACTAAATACTTCTCTATTTATGCGACTCATTTTGATAATTCCTGACGAATTGCACGTAATATTATACCACATATAAACAGGAAACTTTATATCTTGTGTGAATGACGACGAAGATCTTCCGTACTGATGGTGATGTAAGTCGAATCATAAACTTTGTTTTCCTTTCGAGTGTGCAATCACTATAACGTCACCTAATCTGCATTGTATACCGACATTTACTATATGATATATATATATATATATATATATATATATAATATGTGCAATGTTCTCGATGCGTTTTTCGAAGAGAACGTTTGAATTTCAAAGCTGTAACATTTACAATTAAGGCATTATCATTAAACGTATATTATACATTATTAAAACGTCTTAGGTTGCAATTCACGTGTGTGTCGAAATCCGCATCGATGTCCACGTCGCACGTCCGTTTAATTTGTTGAACAATGTTGTTGACCTAAGGGTATTGGAAATGGACATACTGCATTTCTGTCCACATATATCTCTACTGAAAATTTCCATGTGGGAATTTGACGTGAAATCCCACATACAAAAATGTTGTTTTTTGAGATCAAAAAAACTCTAGGATATTTTTTAGACGATTTTAAACAAGAAAGAAACATGTTTTATTATAATAGAAATCCCATTTCGAAATTCCCTTGATGGGTTTTCTATTACAATAAAACACGTTTCTTTCTTGTTTCAAATTATCTAAAAAATATCCCAGAATTTTGTTCATTTCAAAAAACATTTTCGTATATGGGATTTTACGTCAAATTCGAAACGATGAAATTGGGGTTGAGAAATTAAAAAAAATATGATAACTGCGAATAATATATCAATATTCAAATTACCGTATATATATATTTATTTGCATACACGGAGCGAAAAATTAAGTAGATTCAACTAAATATATTTGGTTACTCGTATCTAAATGACAAATCGTTTAAATCAACTACATGTTTAGTAATATAAGATAATTTAGATAATCAACTAAATGGTAGTTATTACAACTAAATATAGGTCAAATAAACTACATGGAAGTCTTGCTAAAGAAATATTTAGTTGGTTTCAACTTAAAAACTAAAATAAATATTTAGTTGAATTTAATGAATTTTACTCTCAGTACGTAGGTACATCTTTATTCTTATTTTTCAATAGTATTATATTGATTTAATAAAAATTGTTTAGCAATTATTTTTTTAAAGTTATTTTTCAAAGTATTTTTAAATACACACATATACACACATATATATATTTATGGAAGAATTTTCAATGTTTCGAATCTAAAACATTTTGGTTATTTGGTTATTATTTTCTATATATGGGCAAATTCAAAGAACTTTTAACCTTTTTGTTATGTAGTAATATATGAAAATAATACCGTTTATTACTAAAATATTTTAAATGTTGATATTGTGGTTCTATTTAAAAGGAATAAATCTAAGAAATATAAAATAAATTGGAATATTTGTAAGCTTGCGGCAATAGTCTGGAATTAGAAAAATTGAAAATTGCAGTACACCTCGTTAAAAATTATTTTGCTTTGTTCTACTACTTTATTTAAGCATGCCACTTATTTATTTTCTGAATAGTGCAAAAGTTACTCAAATAAATTTACAAAATAAAGTAGGAGCTTTGCCTCTGCGGCCTCCGGCTCGCTTCGGTAGCAAGATTGCCCCAATTCGGCCCTTTGGGTCTCTTAAAATGGATAGAAATTAATCCCCGCTAGTAAAGTAACGAAAAAATTATTAAAACATGAAAACTTTGCTTAAAAAGGATTTTGTGTAGTATTTTCATTATAAAGAAAATAAATCCTTTTTTATCCCTTTTAATCCATAAGTTTTACCTTTGAATCCTTTTTTTTACTGGGAATTACTCGAAATTTTAAATCTCTTACTATCCAATTATAATAAAATGAATTTGAATATATTTAGTTTCTAATTTATTTTTTATCAAGAAATAGGTTTGTTTAGTTATACAGAAATACTTCAATATTCATTTATTTCAAATCCTTTACATTGAATTGAAATGAAATGACAATTATTATATTCGTTAAAAGTGAAGCAACCCTTACGGAAATGTACACCAAAAAATATTGTTCGGGGTCCGAAATGACACCCAAGTCGGTGTAAACACTAAAAAAATTGGGGTTTACACCCAATTATTTCGGACACCGAACATATTTTTTTTTTTGTGAGGGAAATAAGAATTTTCAATGTAAATCCATTTTTAATCCTATTATTTGGAGGCGGGTACAGAATTTTCTGTGATTTGAATCTGAAATTATGCAATTTCTTTTTTATTTTTTGACTTAAAATAATTAATTAATAATTAATCATATTCAAAACATTTTTACATTTTTTTTCATGTTTACTGTTGCTCACTATACATTGTCTAACTATAAGATGGACTCATATCTGCATCATCTTTGCTCAGAGTTTATTATTTCGGTTTAGATCATTTACTTCTATATTACCAACGCTTTATGAATGCAAATGTATTTAAACAGTATAGAAACCCCATAATTCGAGTCTAAAGATATTAATTTCTCAGTATTTTTAGCCACTTAATAATTAATCATAGTTAATTAGTCAAATCAATAATAGAATTCTTCATAATATTTTGTCTACAAGGGATTCATGAATAAAAATCGAAATTTATATACTTTCACGTTTTTTAACTGTTTTCAGTTTTTGGCATTTCATCCCAACGAAGCATTTACAAGATTCACATTCGGTGCGTCAGCAAATGGAAAAGTTTTAATCCCGCAAAATGAAATTACTGTTAACTTTTGTAACGAAGCAAGGGTATATAGTGATTCAGCAATGCCATCAAAAGCATAGTGATGTCATACACCCGTCCTACTCACTTCATAAAATATTAACGATTGAAGTGATTTTTGCGGGGGAAACGAGAAGCTGCCCTTTATTTATCCTCTCTCTCTCTCTCTCTCACTCACTTTCTTTTACAACTAATTTCAGCTCTCGCTTCTCTCGCCTGTGTTTCGTAGTGCTGACGATTCCTTTCTTCTCTGTCTTTTTAACGCATCGCCTTCCTCTGTTTCGTTTTTCCTCAAAGCCTATACGCAATTCCGTCGAGAACAAAGTTTTCAGCGCATTCCATTATGCATATCCGTAATAATTTAATAGCAAGAGAACGAGTTCTTACGAGCCATATTGCGAGATGCGCAAAATTGAGCTTTTTCGTCCCCCCCATGTTCTCCGATTCGTTGTCTTCATCTTCAGGTTGATGTTCGTCCTTTCAGTCGCTACTACTGTGTATATCACTGTACGCTACTGTAACAAAAGTTTTAGCGTAAAGCCTTTTTTGGATTGAAGTTCAATCCATGACTAATATTAAAGACAATATATTTCGATGGATGCTTAATCTTATTGTTCTAATTGGAATTGAAATCATCATATCCTGAAAATTGACTTGAATTTTCCCTTTTCTCTCTCTCTCTCTCTCTCTCTTTTTAATACACTACTAGACTAAATAATAATAATAATGTTTATGTTTCGCTCATAAAATCACAAAAATATTTTCAGCTGATCGAATATTTTGGACATTTCCTATTTTTTACTTACGTTCTAAATCGGGAATTAGTACGTAATATAGTACAGATCTTTTTCGTTTGAAAAAAAAAACAAATTTCAACTCGAAAAAAGGCCTAAAAAATGAACTCATTTTCAATTAATAAATGCAAAAATATTTCGAATTATTTCATAGGTAAATTCAGAAAAAAGTGCACCGCTAACATACCGAAATAAAGTTTGTTCTCAAAATGTGTCTTTATGTATACGATCGTAAATATTTATCAACTGATCGATTAGCATTTTCATGCAATAGAAAAAAAAAAAATATATATATATATATTTTTTTTTTTCATCGGGATCGTTTGAATGGCGTGAAATCCGTTGTTATTCCGATACAGTTGACGCGAGACGATAAAAATATTATGAATACCAGAGTACACACGTAATAGAGGTATACGCTGCATTGTGTACGTCTTATATATATATGCTCGTAATACCTGTTGGTTTTCGTGCTCGAGTTACAACAATCGGCGCTACTCGGCGACCTTATCGATCACGACTTCCGTTCTCGACAAACTATAAATTTAATAATACCATAAATCCTGCACGCCGCTCTTGCACTCGCGTATTTATTTAAATGATTCGAGTCAGATTGCAGCTGCAGAAGAAAGGAGACGATAAGAGTAGGACAAAAAGGAGTACACGGAATGGAAAAACGGGCACGAAGATGCCTTCCGAAAACAATGAAATTTTAAAATTCAGGAAAGGAAAATGCTGTGCATAAGAAGTGTACAAGAATAATTTTGTTGAAAACTTCAAGGAAAACGTCGAAGCATTTAAATGGTATAGAATTCTTGGGAAAGTACTTATATCTATTGATTTTTGTTTAGTTTAGCGAATGTCTAAGAAACCCGAGAAAAAAAAGTTCTGATTAAATTAGATCTGAATTATGGCCATATCTGCACATATATTACTGGATCAAATAAGATCTTATTCAGATTTCATTAGATCTTATTCAGATCTAATTAGATCATTGACAAGATCAGACAATATCTAACATTAGATCCTAGATCTAATTGGATATAAAAATTACAGATCTCTGTAGATATGACCATAACTCGGATCAAATATGATCTCATTAGATCTAATCTGATCTGAAAAGATATTGTTTGATCTTGATTTGTATTTCGCGGGAATACGATTTGGAACTTTGAAATGTTACCAAAATTCTAATAAAAATTGTAATATACTCTGGGATGACTAAATTTTCGAAGAAGCGGACGTAGAATACATTCATTTCATTAATCCCCATGATCCCCATTAAAAATTAACTATATGAGGGTAGCCAGCGCCACTGTGTATCATCATGGTACTGACTAGCGCCATAGTTATTTATACTACCAGGGATTTTGGTACGCCATATTGAATCCGACGTTGTACACATCTATCATGCATTGTCGATCTCTGAAGTTCTTAGATATACAAAACAGTCCCAAATCAAAGAAAATTGGAACGTTACTCTACCGTGTTAGAAAACAAAATATTGATGGACCAACCCATTGGTATACTCGATATGGATGAGCTACAAAATATGATACACAATTTGAAGCGACCTTTTAGGAAGACAAATACATATACTCATTCTCCATTGTTGTATCCTTCCTGTATCAGCAATCTTATCAGGCAAAGCAAATTAAGCCCTATATTTCCATGTACAACTATACTATAGTTGACACATCTATTCTTATGGTCGACGCAATCATTTCCATGATCGATACAACCCGAGCATGATCATTCCAACAATACTTCTTCGTATACTAAATCTCATCCAGTTCATTCCAGTAATTAATTGAAGCATCCCTCACACCTCGATACCTATTTAAAGTTACTTTCGACATTAATCTCGTTCTTAGCGTAATTTTCAATCCGTGTCCCTATTAGCGCCCCCTCTGCCCCACTCGGTATATAGTGCAAACAAATGCGAATATCCCCCGGATCCCTTCCGTCCATGAAAATTCATTTTCCCGGTCTTTAGCAGCGTATTTCCTTCGCCGGAAACGATTATGCAAATGGCCGCAAAAAAAGGACAATCCATTCCGCGGGGCTTCCAAGGGCTCGCTAATCCCTGGCATCTAACTCGCGTCTTCCGCGAGCTAGCGAACGCTAACGAAGCCAAGGGCCGCCGAGAGTTGAGAGCGCCTGGCACAATCGTCGCGTTACAATTGAGGCAATGAGATTAACGGCGGATTATACTAATTCAAGAGATATGTCTTCGCGTAACGAGTGCGCCATCTTCTCTGAGAATGTCTTTTAGAGAGAGAGAGAGAGAGAGAGGGAGAGGGAATGAGAAACTTGGAGAACGCCAAGTTAACTACTACGGAATTATGCAGTCCGCCTCAGCCCGCGAGATAATCTTGTATCCCTCTACGACGCGAATTGATTAAGAAGCAAAGTTGTATTAGCGAGGTATATATAGTCGTTTCGAAGCGGGCTAATTCCCGCGACCTCCGAACCCCTCGATATGGTACCGATCGTTTGCAAATCGCCCCACTAATTACGGCGTGAGACAAAATTCAGCTTCCCTTCCCTATACCTGGATCACGAGTGAATCGTAAAGTGTCCCACCTAATGTCAACTGTTTCAAACTAATCCGCAAGAGGCGTTGACATTTATATATGTACCCAGATGACCTTATATTAAGGTGCTTCTATACTTAGATTTAAACCTCTTCGTTTTTCGGAAATCCATTTTTTATATACCGTTCAAGAAAATCTGGAAGGGCATACTTGATTCTATATACAGGGTGTCCTAGAACTGGTGGATTTAATTCAAGTTTAGAAAAAACGATTACTGTTTTTGCAATAACTCGGCTCATTTTCAACCTATATTAACGAGTGAGGGCGCATTTTAAAGATTTTTTCATGTCCAACAATTTCCCTTTAAGAGCATATTATCTGAGATGAATATTTCGCTAGTTATGGCCTCATAAAAGGAAAAAATTGCCTTATTTTGCGGTTTTTCGCCTCTAACTCATTCCGGTAAATAGCTAGCGAAATATCATATAAACAAAGTTGTAGAGCTTGAAAAGACGAAGAATTTGCATCCTCACACGTTTTGTTTCCATAAAAATTGAGCCCGTGGGGAGACGTTAAATCTTAAAAAATTGACGAAAAACGGATTTGACATTGATGGAGCGCGTTTTTCACTAATTTTCTGAGATTTAA
>JAPYZR010005541.1:0-16112 GCA_030522945.1 Trichopria nigra
TTAATAATTTGTAAAATTGAAATTGTTAATGAGTACCCTCCATTGGGAGAATTACTCACATGCTATTATACGCACAAAAATTTACTTAGTGTCCAATTCCGACAGATTGTAAATAATAAAAGAAGAAAAAAAAAATATTTTGCGATTACATAATATAGTCATAATTAAATTTGATTATCTGAACCTCCGTTACGTATCTCGAGGAAAATTGACCTGGCAAAATTCGCTGATTCTCTGTTCGATTGTTCTTTGCAGCCGGGAGAATGCAGTTCCTTTGCTGCCGATTGGCACGCATCACTTTTTCGCAGCTATTTTCGCTCTCGTTACAGATATGGGTTTCCATGTATTACGTAAGCGAAGCGCTTTCACTGTGATTTCTAATTACAGTACCTAAGGACCAGCTCATTTCTTAACATTTTCTGTTAGCGCCGAAAGTTTTTATATCTATTACGATACTACTCCGTTTCTTACATTTTTGTTTTGTAGTCATGTAAAAATTTATGAATTCCTGACTTAATTGCTTATTTCTTTATCAGTTCAATTTAACGTGGCATGTACAATGAATTTAGGGATAAAACTAAAGTGCATAAATCCTTTTAACATCTACAATCATCCTTCGGTCAAAGAATTATGTGACGTTCCAAAGAATTTAAGAAGTGCATATCCATCAGTACCTGACAATGCAAAAGTCTGTTCGAACTGCCAACGGAAACTTTACAAACACAAACAGGATTTACCACCTTCTTCTGATGATGCAAAAAAAAATTAAATTAGAATGTGACGATGAATACCATAAAGCAGGTGTAGCCGTTCTTGAACAAATAAAAAAAAATTTTTCAGAATCCACAAGCAAACAAGATCGAATACAACTGCTTACACTTGCCCCAGAGTTTTGGTCTTGAAATGACCTAGTCAGAGAGTTCGGTTGTAGTGAATGGGAAGCTCGACAGGTTAAAAAAAGTTAGTAGCTAAAAGCGGAAATTTTTCAATACCGTAATCGGCGACCTGGTGCACCTGGAGCACGTCTTTCGACTGTAATGATAAAAAACTACGGTGCGCGGTACCTAGACTCCGTAATCGGCTACCTGGTGCACCTGGAGCACGTATTCCGTCTGTAATGGTCAAAAACTACGGAGCGCGTTACCTAGACCTCGTTATCGGCGACCCTAAGTACCTGGAGTGAAAGAAAAGCCCGCTGCCGTGGAGCAGCGGGCGGCAAAATACGCGAATACCCGCTGCACATGCGCAGAAGCTTCGTGGTGCTGTACGGCGGGCGGCAATTGGCCACTTTCCACCTACTTTACCGACACGTAAAGACCGTAAATTCGTGCAGGTATGACAAAAAATATATTCCAAGTAGAGTATGATTCGTGGTTTCAAATAGATCGTTGTACAACTTGTACAATAGCTTCACAAACAGAACATGTTGATGAATTTATGGACATACTTGGCGAAAAATTAATGAAATTGAAAACTCACGATTTTTTCGCTAAGTCGCAATCAGTTTTTATTAAAGACTTCTGCAAGAAGGGGAATTTCTCGTTTCTTGTGATGTTTCCGAAAACTAAGGATTTGTAGTACAAAATTCTGCACAATCGTTCCATTGGAACAATAATAAAGCTACTGTGTTTACAGTTGTGGTCTATTATAAAGAAAATAATGAGCTGAAACATTTAAGTATTGCCATTATTTCTGATAATCTTAACCACGATACAATTTCGGTTTATGAGAATCAAAAAAATTATAATGCATATCTTAAAACTTCTTTCACAGTGAACAATATCTATTATTTAACCGATGGAGCAGGTCAGCATTTTAAGAATAAATACAATTTTCAAAATCTTCTTTTCCCTAAGAAAGATTTTGGAATGCCAGCTCAGTGGCATTTTCATGCGACCGCTCATGGTGAAGGTGCATACGATGGTATAGGTGCCAACTTGAAAAGAGGTGCAAAACGAGCGAGTCTACAACTTTCTTCTAATAAACGCATTTTAACGCCAAAGGATCTGTATAACTGGAGTAATAGTAATTGCAAAGAAACAAACATTTTTTATAGCAGTAAAGAGTCTTATGAAAAGACTGCTCTGGAATTAAAACCGAGACTAGCCGCGGCTAAATCTATCCCAGGAACTTTGCAATTACATCATTATTCCAATAGGGGAAAGTGAATTGATGCTGAAAAAAACATCATTCATTTCGGAATACGAAATCTTCCCGAAAAAGACAAAAATTGTAAAAAAAAGTCAAATGTAAAACAAAAAATTGTCTGAAACAGAATTGCTTTTCATTAAATTGGGGTAATAGGGCAATAGATTAGGGCTTATCGTATGAAAAAGTATTAACTAGGCACGGGAGGATTCCTAATAAGGTGGACGGCGAATATAACATAAGAATGATGTTGTCTTTCACTTCTATCTTCGCTCTTCATCACATAGTTATTGTAACCGCCGTGTTACAAACTTCCCCGGGCCTCTCGATAATACATTTTTAATATTTAAAATCGACTCTTCGTCACATTACATTATACTAATATAAATATGCAAAACGCATAGTTCAAGGACCAAATGTGGCAATATGCCGTTAGTTCCAGGTCTTTTGCATAGTTCAAGGACCGTCCCGGAAATTTTTCGGCAAAAAGTGTATAGTTCCAGGAGGTTAGTTTTTAAGCGGGGGGCTCTTGGTCCGAAGAGATAGGCCTTACCCTAAATCACGCTAAAACGCAAGCCATTATCTTGACTACTTCACAAACCCATAAACTTTTACTTTCCATCTCCATCCCACCTATCAAAATCAAAAATACTACAATAGAATTCACTGATTATGTTAAAGATCTAGGTGTCCTCTGACCTCACCTGGAATCGACATATCTCCCTAATCTCTTCTAAAGTTCATCGTACCCCCTATAAAATTCCCTCACGAGCCAATCATCTCCCTTCCGATATTAAACTCCTCCTTGCAAATTCCCTCCTTCTACCGCACTTTGATTATGCATGTCTTGTTTTTGCAGATTCATCCGACTTCCTCATCATCAAATTGTCCCGCCTATTACATTGTGCATTAAGGTTCATTTATAGTATTCGCCGTGATGCATCCATATTTCATGAAAGCCCGGTGGCTTACACTCCAGGAAAGGCGTAAATACTTCCTTGGGGTGACCATCTTTCAAATACTCCACACCGGACAACCAACATTCTTGCGCGAGCGATTCGTTGATGTATACTCAACCCGTACTTCCTCTCGGGTCCTACAATCTCCTTGCTACCTACCACTCCGTCGCAATGATACTTTTGCTAATTCCTTCTGGATAAAATCCATCCAATTCTGGACCACCCTTCTTTCGTCCATTCGAAATTCCCCCACCGTTGCAACATTTCGAGCAAGTCTGTTTCATCATCTTGTTTCATCCCGAACTGCGTTAGTCGCAGCTTAAAAGCGTTTCATATTCATTATTTTACATTCCGAATTGCGCTCGTCGCAGTTTAAATCAACTTGCGCTGTTACTTGTATTGTCTTATCTCAGAAGACGAAATCGATCTGCTGCTTACATTTACTAATTTGTATTACACCGTCTATGCGCACCGATATTCAAATGTAATGTAATAAAAAACAATATGATTCTGTCTACTCTGTAAAACAGTTTGACTAGGGATTTTATATCCACGGCATATATAAAATATCAATCAATCAATCAATCTCTCTCTCTCTCTCTCTCCCCCTCTCTCTCTTATTTTAACTTTAGGTTTTTTTTCGTGACTTTTGAAGTCGCAGAACGGACGTGGACTACGCGCGTTAAACCATTATAACTTAACGTTAAACCTCAAATAGAAAACAAAACTGAAGCTCTTGTGAAGCTGAAGTGCCTTAATACAGTTTTTATCAACATTTTCGATTGTGGAAGTTAACTTTCGTCGGTGAATAAGCGTAGTAATTACAAAAAAACGAGGCGAAAATTTTCAGCGGATCAGTGTACGCATGCTCGAATACATGAATACTTTTATATAAGTATTAGTGACTTAGTGTTGTGTCAACACTCGTATTGCCTTAATAAACTCGCTTGTTGGATGCGCGTGGAATCAACTCGTACGGTTGACGGGGAATCGATGCCAATGCCCAGCGTTTCAAAACAGATGAATTTACCAGCATCGTCCACTACTACTTGACCGAGGATTATTATAGCACGTCTATCCTCCACTAGTTTACGAACAGCTTTCATCAAGGCTTTGAGAATTTGGAAACAATTATTCTCACCTTCATTTGATGCGTCACTTCAACGCTCCCAGATTTTTATTAATGAACATTTATCTCAGGAAACTCTAACGTTGCTGAGAAAAGCTAAAGTTGGTTAAGGGAGATATGCAAAATCGATGGTACATCTTCGACGGATTAGACCATTATCGTTCTGCAAGTGGGGCATCAACGGTTAAGATCATCACGGAAGAAGACTTGTCAATAATTCAGGAATGACAAACAAACAGCTCAACAACAGCGACTCAGTTTAATTCACTAACGACTGCTGATGTTGTCTCCTCGTAATTAGTGAAAACTAATTTAAATAATAACTAGGGGCTTCGCCCCTCCGGCCTTCGGCCGCCAACCCCACCAAGGACCCCCGGCTCGCATCGCTCGCAAGATTGTCTTGATTCGCCCCTTCGGGCCTCAATAGTAAACTTTATAACGTTTTTATAGTTTAATCTATAATATGAGTTTACTCAACCGCAACCATTCTGCGTTCTTTGTTATGAATATTTTATACAAAGTTTATTCTATATACATAATAACTTAAAATTTAATGTTTCTAGATTTCGTGTTATTTGTAATATTCTGAAAGCACTGGCAAAGTATTTAATTTGTGCTCACAATTTTGTAACTTTTTAGTAGGGGTTACAAAATCACCTAATTTTGATACTACAATCAAAGTCACCAGCCCGGAGTCCTATTTGAATTGAATGTCAATTTGACGCAGTTTGAACGTTTCCCCCTTTTCACCGCCCTGTTTCAAACATTAAATTTTCGAAACTGCATTCAAAATCGGATATCCCGAGGAAGTAGTTCAGTTTGAATTCAAAGTAAATTTTACGAAATAATAACTTTTTCCCCCTCTCCCCACCCCCAATTTCGACATTTTGCATTTTTGATACTGAATTTGAATTCAGCGACCCCGAAAACCCCCGAGTAACCCGATCCGATAAAATTCAAAGTCAACTTTACGAATTAATACATTTTTCCCCCTCCCCCCAACCCCATTTTGAAATGTTGCATTTTTGATACTGAATTTGAATTCAGCGACCCCGAATACCTTCGAGTAACACGTTCCGATCAAATCCAAAGTGAATTTTACGAAATAACTTTTCCCCCACCCCCGCCTCCCATTTTGAAATTTTGCATATTTGATACTGAATTTGAATTTAGCGACCCCGAAAAACCCCGAGTAACCCGTTCCGATCAAATTCAAAGTAACCAAATGCCTACAACTTCATCGGCTATTGCAGCCTATTATACGACTACTGCAGTCGGATCACCAGCTATTGATACCAATATAGCGGCTATTGCTGCCCACTCAAAGGCTATAGACGTCTACTCTAAAACTGTCAATACTCATTCAAAGACTATTGACACCAGTTCACCAATTGTCATTGCCATACAACGGCTATTGACACCAATTCCACGGCTATTGGGAAAAGTTCTCTGGTTAACTCTATTTAGTCATAGGCCACTGGATGCCTTTGACTCAGCCGGCGTCCCACGGCACTGTTTCGCAACGCCGTGAACGTCAACGTACTAATAGGTCATCAAACGTAAATCGATCAATCGATTTTGACAATTCGTTGCTCATTGAAAACTCCAATTTTTTAGACGTATAGCTCAGGAGCTCTCACATGATGGCAGAGGCAGCACTCTTTGTCGATATATTTGCCGCATTGGAAGTGGTCCATGCCAGCATCCAGCAAGCAGCTGCACGTGCGATGATGCCAGTCAACCGTACACCAGGGCGATTGAAAGCTCGATTTCAGGACATCAAGGAGCTGTGGGCATGTTGCTTTGAGCTGCATCAGCGAGCTTGTGACGTAGCAACGGAACAAGACCGACAGCAGCACTATTTTACCGCAGCGGTCTTCGAAGGGTATCACCAGGCATATCTCGATGTTATTGGAGACATCGTTGATGCACCGTTGATGATGAAGCCACAAGCCACTTTGAGTCCACTTCATGCCACCGCGATTCTATTATCTAAAGGCCGCTTTAGGTCCGGAACCATCAGCTCTGATCAATCATCTTGCTGTCACCGTAGACACATTTAGGCTGGCATGGCACATCCTTGAGACTCGGCATTGGTGTAAGATTTGTATAGTCAATGCGTATTTTGACAACTTATTTTCAATTAGTGTTTGAAGTAAAGAAAGCATGAACGGCTTGTTAAAATTGCATGACAGGTCGGTATAGGCGTTGGCAGGTCTGCAGTCTTTAGGTTTCCAAACAGATGCGTGAAGTCCAATGCTCGTATACATGCTCGTGCATAAGTTAGATCGCTTGCAAAGCATGGGATCTCAATCTTACATCTCAAGCTGAGTATCCGATAGTTAGCGACTTTCAAAAGGTCTTGTTGGCACGAGCTCGTGCTGTCCACTGTCAAAAGCGGCACCGTACGATACTGCATCGAGCGCAGGGGGATGAGTCGCGTCAACGCGCTCCGATATCGGGCGAACACGATTGCTCCACGACAGATCCAATGGAGACCCACAACAGTCACTACTCGTGAGGTTCTCCTGTCGGACAGCCGACCGTACTACTCGCGACGGCAACTGTTTTAGTTCGCAAAAAAAGGAGTCTAGAAGTACAACCCCACTTCGCGTAGTATTTAACGCGTCTAGAAAATCCTCAAATGCTCGGTCTCTCAATGACCAGTTGCACGTAGGTCCCAAATTGCAGGCCGACATCGTTTCCGTCTTGACGCAATGGCGATTCTCCCGGTTTGGTCATAATCGTTAATGCTGATATCACTCAAATGTATCGACAAATCTGGGTAGATCCTCGTGATAGAGATTTCCAACGTATTGTCTGGAGATTCGTACTTGAGGCTCCAATCTCACATTTTCGACTAAATACGGTCACGTTCGGAGTGTCGAGTGCTCCATTTTTAGCCATGTGTGTCTTACAACTCATCCACGATGACGGATCATGCTATCCGAGCCACGATCCTGCCTTACAACCGGGTTATATGTCGATGATTGTCTCTTCGGAGCAGACGACGTCACCAGGACGGCCAAACTCTGTGACGAGGTTGAGGCTCTATTACGAGGCGGCGGTTTCACGCTCCGAAAATGGGCAAGTAATGAACCTTTGTTACCGTCAAATATCAATCCCGAGAATCATGGGCTCGCATGATCGATCCCATACGCTCGTGATACGATAAAACGACCTAAAAATATTAGGTGTTTATTGGAATCTGACGAATGATTCATTCCAATTTTGAATCCAGGCTGCAGGTCAGTCTGTCCAAACGAAGTGGTCGCTTCTCTCTCTATTCGCTCGATTTTATGACCCGCTCGGTTGGGCATCTCCGGTAGTCGTGTCAGCAAAAATATTAATCCAAAAGTTGTGGCTGCTTAAACACGGTTGGGACGACCCCTTGCCTGCAAACGTTTTGGAGACTTGGAATACTCTTTACAAACGATCTGCATTTATTATCTAACTTAACCATACCTCGTTGGGTAAGTGCCGGCCCAAACATTGTGGCCAGCGAGCTTCACGGTTTCAGTGACGCGTCCAATCTCGCGTTCGCAGCCGTGATTTATGCCCGCATAACTCAATCCGACGGTACAAACGTGGTTTCACTGCTATACGGCAAAACAAAGGTTGCTCCAATTAAGCAATTGAGTATTCCTCGGCTCTAGCTCAATGCTGCGCTCCTTCTCACCAAGGCTCTTAAGCTATTCACGAAGATGCCACACTTCGCGCAATTTGTCGTACATTGTTGGATGGATGACACAATCGTACTCGCCTGGTTATCTCAGCATCCCACAAAAGGGAAGACCTTTGTAGCGATCAGATTGTCTGAAATTAAGACCACTCTTCCAGAAGCTCAGTGGCACCACGTCTCCTGCCAAGACAATCCGGCGGACATGGCCTCACGCGGCGTCACTGCGAGTGAATTCCATTCCTCTCCGCATTAGATAAACGGACCTGAATGGCTCACTCGCGCTTCCGAATTCTGGCAACAAATACTGCCCAAGTTAGATGGTAATACGCCAATGGAGGAGAAAACGCTCACGTTTGCAACCACTTGTGGGGAAAACTCCACACTCGTGCAGTTATCGGCGCGGATCTCCGATTGGAATGGCTTGGTACGCATTACGGCGCTCCGGTTGCAAAAAACAGCCCATTGAAGGCCCTAAATCCGTTGGTTGATAACGATGGGCTTATTAGAGTTCGAGGCCGACTCCAAAACTCGTCACTGAGTTACGATGTCACGCATCCTCTTATATTGAGAGCTCATCCCGCAGTGACAGCGATCGTACAAGCGGCGCATCATCGTTGCCTACACGGCAGAGTCAATTTAACGTTCCAAACGCTTCGGAACTCATTCTGGCTTCTGCAAGGTCTAAGTTGGTGCGTTTGGTGATCCATCACTGCGTGGTCTGCACTCGTTTGCGAGCTGACACAGCACAACATTTGATGGGCATTCTGCGCGCTTCTCGCGTATTGAGGCCCGATAAGCCTTTCAGCATAGTGGAGTTGATTACGCTGGCCCACTTCAATTACGATATATAGACGGGCGCGGACATAAGACCCACCAAGGTCGCAGCTCTGCGTACCTTGGGGGAGCCTGTCGACCAATGGAGTTCGCTGCTGCTCGTGCTGACTCTCAATCGCCTGAACAAGAACCGTGGGAAAAACCGAAGAGATGCCTCGCTACTCAGCTACTCAGCAACGATGGCCCCACCGACGTCGTATTCGTCAAACCAGGCATTAAATCAGGTTGTATCAGCAGTAACTGTTAAAACAACGAAAATCAAGTGTTTTGTATGTGGTTCAGCGTACACATTGTACATTTGTGCTTGTTATGCTCATCACCAGTTTCGAGGTTTGAAATTGCACGTCGAGCTAATCTCTGTTTTAAATGTCTTAGGTTGGGTCATCCTAACTGCTGCGCAGCTTATCGAAATATCGGCTGTGCGGGCACTCGTACCACACGTTCCTCTCATACCAGACCGACCGTGAGATCAGTCGGAGTGGAATACGCCGCCAACCGTGGCGTCTCCTCACGGGGTGAGCCATAAGACGGTCCGAACGACAAACCTACTCGCCACTGTTTGGGTGCGAGTCCAGTGTCAGGAGCATTTGTTGCGGCTGCGGGCACTCGTCGATCCTGATTCCGAGTGCTCGTTTATTTCGGAGCTTTTGCGCGCTCCGCGTTATCGTGTCGGTACCGACGCATCGATTCGTGTAAAACATGCTACAACCGTGTCCGTCTTATCTGACGTAAATTACAGTCACGCGGCCCTTGCATTAGAGATACTCGTCGTACCGAAGCTTATCGACAAAATATGCCTGTTGCTCAAAATACAGTGTTCGGTGGACCCGGGTCGTGGGTTACATTGTCTACACGCGATCTCGAACCTCGATCTTCATTGCAGCCTCCAAAGATTCTGGGAGATCGAAGACGTACCCAGAACCGAACAATGGTGCAAGGTTGAGACCCGCTGCGTGCAGTACTTCGCCTACTACAAGTCGTGACTCAACGGGCAGGTATCACGTATGTCTCCCGTTCGTACGGAATCCTTCGAACCTCGGAGAATCGTTCGAGAGAGCAAATCGTCTATTTAGTTCAGGTGAACGACGCATGTCAAAGAATCCAGCGTTGAAGGTCGAATGATGCCTTCACGCAAAAATATTTAGATCTCGGTCACATGTCATGCGTCTCACGCGATCCTACGACACCAAACTATTATCTCCCTCATCACGCGGTCGTGAAAGCAGGCTCATCGACCACCAAGTTGACGGTAGTTTTTAACGCGTCTAGCCTCAGCTCAAACGCCACGTCACTTAATGACAACCTACTAAATCCGACACAAATTACAGCGAGACTTCGCATCCATACTTCGCCGTTGGAGAAGACACCGTTACGTCTGCTCCACCGAAGTGGAAAAATGCTTGGGTAAATTCGCGTACATCCAGATGACGCAAATTACTAACTCATTCTCTGGAGACGTACCCTACAGTCCTCTGTTGCGACTTTTCGGTTGGACACGGCCACATACGGTACGAGATCGGCGCCATTTCTTGCCTAACGTGTGCTGCAACAACTCGCGATTGACGAAGAAAAATCGTTTCCTGATGCTAGTCGAGAAATCCAATATAATGTCTACGTTAATGTCTACGATCCATGGCATTGCCCACGCCTCAGAAATGGCCTATGGGCCATGGGGCAGTCGTCTACGTAGTGCTCCCGCCGAGCGGAACCTGCTTCTTACTCGCGAACAAGACAAAAGTCGCACCCAAAAAAAAGGGCTAACGGTGCTCCGGCTTGAACTTTCAGCTGCCCATCATCTAGCCAAAATTCTTAATTGGAGCCTAGACTCGCTATAGGTAACCTCCATGCCTGTTCGGGCTTGGACGGACTCCTCCATAGTCCTTCACCGGCTCCAAAAGAGCCCATCCGCCCTCAAAACTTTCGTTGGCAATAGAATTGCTGAAATTAAGACGACGGTTCCCGACGCGACTTGGCGACACGTCCCCCCTGCGGAAAATCCGGCCGACTTGGCCTCACGGGGTATTTCCTGCTCTGATTTGGCATCAAGCTCTATGCTGGAATGGGCCTACTTGGCTTACTCTTTCCAGCACATACTGGCCAATTCAGCCACCGTATCTCGCTACCGGGGCGGATCCCGAAGAGAAACATTACGTCACTTTGTCGACTCAGGTTGCTATCGATGACTTCTCTGAACGATACTCGTCTTGGAGTCAATTTATTCGGATTACCGCTCTACTCTTTAGATTCGGGCGCCTAATGCAGCGAAATTCGCCGCATATTCCAAACAAACTTTGCGACAGACACCGATCAGAGTATTACTGGCTACGCAAAATCCAGGCGGAATGCTTCCCTTCGAACCTTCATAGGTTGCGAGAGGGCGCGAGTCTGACAAAGTTGAGTACTCTACTGCCGCTCGACCCGTACCTCGATGAGGATGGTCTTATTCGAGTAGGCGGCCGACTAGGCAACGCCTTCGTCTCCTAAAAATTCGCACATCTAGTTGTGCTTGCAAAACACAGGTTTGTAAGGTCATTTCTATTCGTGCGAGAATTCGATTGAGGTTCCATGTGCTTGGGAAAACCGACTCAGATCGCGAAGCGAGAAAGTAGCATGAGAGTGGGGTGCGAGAGTGGAATTTCGTGGGGACTCGTGAGAGCGAACGCGACTCAGAACGACCGTCCCGAACCGTCGCGAAAGCAAAAACACGAAACGAAGTGTATATGGGGGTTTTCTTGAATAAACAGATAATTAGATTGAGTGCTTTTTATTATAAGGCTCCCATTCCTTACAGGTTAGTAACTCAGATGCTGCGTGAGGCCCATTTATGGACTCCATGGAGGTACCTTATGAATGTATCGACGAGTACTTCGTGAACCGTATTGTATTATCCGAACCCGAGCACTCCTGCGCTCGATTGTACGCCATTGCACCACGTGTGCACGACACGTTTTCCTAAGAATTTACAGTTTAGTTAGATGGCAATGTTAATCATCATGATTGTAGATTCCGGACACCAGAGAATCCACACTAGTTTTTGGAATCACACACACACACACATACACACACCATCCACAAAAACTAAATGTTTTGGCAGGTATACTAAATGACAGAACAGTAGTGCCATTTTTCATAAAATGTTATTTGACAGGAGAAAAGTATGAAAACATGTTGAGGTATCAAATCGTACTGCGATAAACGACATTGTCGGTGACAATTTTAACATCACATACTTCCAACAAGATGAGGCCTCCTCATTATGCAGGAAAAATACATAATTATTTACATAAAATATTTCCAGCACGTGTACGCAAAGGAGCTATTGAATGGCCTCCTCGTTTTCGTGACATGTCGCCACTAGAATACTTTTTATAAGGTTACCTTCAAAAATACAACCGTTTTCTGAATCCATGCAATATTCGATATTGTTATTATTATTATATTTTTTCGGGATAGGGAATGATTTATGCACCATAAAATCCTATGGATTTTCTGTATAACTTTTAATCAAATGTACGAATACGTGTTTAAAATACTTATTATACCATTATGTGGAGGTAACCCAGAATTTTTGGCCCCATGGGAACTGGGACGCCGTGTTTCTGAAGACGGTTGCACAGGTGGCTGTGGTGATAATATATTTACGGGCTGAGTTGCCGAAACACTATTATGTACCTTGAAAACGCAAAAAAGGCCATTAATCTAAGTATTGGAAAATAGCAAAATTTTAAAACCAAATGCTACTGCTTACTCGTTGCTGCCCACTAGTATAGAACTGCGAACTACTAGTGTAGAAAGTATTTGTGCACTGCTGGTCTGCAGTTTCTAAAGTCGTTGGTAAATCTAGTAATCGTTGAACCTAAAAACAGAAATGACTATAAAAAGTGTTATATAGTATTGAACTTTTTTAAATTATTCATTTTAATAATTATCAAGTATTATTTTTATAAAAATGAAATAAAAATATCGATGTATATAGATTAAAGAATTTTCAGGTTGACTTGAAATTTACAAAAGTAAGTATAGTTGAATTCTCAAAAATAATCTCGGTTTACGAGTCACGTGGAAAGGAACAATCAAAAATATCATGGATAGTGTTATTTTGTAGCACGAATTGATCTAGGACAATGTAATAACCAACAAAATATTATTAAATACGCTCGAATATCATTGAAAATTCAGGACTTCGGATTGAAAACATCTCCCTTCTTTTCCAAGGAACGTTGCTTCTTATAAATTTGAATTAAATCAATGATTTATCTCTTTATTAAATTCTGCAGGAACATTAAAAATTAAAGACTCCGTCTCTCCGGCCTCTGGACTCAAGTCTCACCAGAAGGCTCTGCCCCCTTCACGCTTCGTGCGATTTGATGATCGCTACTGACTTTCGGGACTCTTCAGACTGAATAGACCATGAATTGGTTCTGCTTCTAGCAACAAAATCAGTAATTGGGTACATAGGACTATGACGTCATTTACATTAACCGTAATCTTTGGTTATAAGCCGGTTCGCCCGTCTCTAGTGAATTTCGCCTTTTTCGTGTGAAAACTTTGATGCCCGGACGGGGTGCCCAGCCAGGCGAAACCGCTTACTGCCGAATCGGTCGACCCGCGGCTGCTTTCCTTACTCGCGGGTCTTTCGGCCGACCCTTTTTTTTAGATTTTTGTAATATTGCAAAGGAAAAAATTTTTGTTTGGAAGGTTGTGTAGTAGTCCAGTATAGCAAACTTTGTCGAAAGCTTGAGTAACGTCTAAGAAAGCAGATGAACTGTAGTTTTTTGCTTTCGAAAGTTTTTGTATTTTGTTATCCTGTTCACTTGTTCTATGGTAGCATGTTGATTTTGGAATCCAAATTGGTGATCTGAGCAAGGCCCCCACGAACCCCCAGCTTAAAAACTAATCAAACCTAACTCTCACAACCCGACTGGAACGCATTTTGTATTCAGCATCGTGTAACATTCTGGACCTGGAAACTGCCATTAGACATAGAAATTTTCCAGGTGCGGTCACCATAGTGTACAATGACCTTGACTCTGTTCCTGGCAGGAAGTCGGAAGGAATGCTTAATGCATGTATTCGTTTCATTATTAATCTCAAGAAAGATGTGCGTATCACACCTTGTAGAAAACAGCTGGGATGGCTGTCCTCAGAGAACCGTAAATTCTATCTAATTAGATCGTTAACGTTTCAAATTCTCACTACAAAGAGACCTACATATTTGTTCGATCGTTACATTTGGCGCGAATCACAACCATCACGAGTATTAGAACCCGGTTTTAATATCTTGCGCATTCATAAACATCGCTCGAAAGTACTCGAAGTCAAATTAATTTATTACATCTTCGAGACTATGGAATACGTTACCGAATACTTTTCGAAATTAATCTTCACTTTCAACTGTATGCGTGATTGATTTTCGAGGAAAGTGAAAACCGCCAAATAATCAGCGTTCTGGTTTAGGCCAGGCATTAGATTGTAATGAGTCTAATATTCTATCACGCAACCGTACTCCTATATATTCTAATTATGTACTTGTCCTTTACGCATACTAATATTCTTAATAAATGATTCTTGACCGATTTTGTTTAATAAAGTTCAAAATTGAAAGCGTAACGGTCACTGTACTTATTGTTTGGGACAATGACCCAAAACAATAATAAACAATAAGTACATTGATAGTCGTTTATGTAACGCCCATAGCTTCCGCCATGCGGGCGTTCCCGTAAGGGCAGCCCTCGCCAAGTAGCGTGGGCCGGGAAGTTGAGGAAGAGGCAAGCCTCGCGGCGATGACTACAGTTCTCTCCGACAGTTTTCTCCGGCGGGTGCACGTCCGCCGGCCCCTACTGGTCGAGAGGTGGGGTATCTTTTCTAGCGAGCCATTACCCCCGCGAGTCCAACTACAATCGCCCGGGCGGAGCCCGTGGTGAGAACAACCAGGCTCCGGGGCCCCCGTGCTCCCGCGGTACCGTAACCCTGGATAGGAACCTAGGTTTTTCGACGCGTGCACGTCGAAGGGTTCTAGGCGACCCAGAAACAATAAGTACAGTGAACGTTACGCTTTCAATTTTGAACTTTATACTAATATTGTTTGATATTGGCGAACATTTCACACGGCGGATTTGCGTTGCTCGCGCCTAACGAGATGATCAAAATTGGGGAATTTCGTGGAACGGAAAAAGTGTAGCGCTTGTAGGTCCTCCCGCGAATCCGCTGTAACCGTTTACGCAAACACCTGGCAACGTGCCTGGCGCCGCATACTGTAAATCGCGATACGAAGTTAATTCCGCAAGTGGATTATTCGCTCTATCCTGGATTTCAAGGACGATTGTTCATAGACTCACACACATCATAGAGTTATACTACATGATTGGGGGATAGTTTTCCCAAAAAAAGTTTCCCAATAAAATGTTTTCCCACATTTTATTTTCCCAAAAACTTTTTTTTCCAAATTATATTTTCCCAACAATTGTATTCCCAAATATTATTTTCCCAAAATAATGTTTTCCAAATCCAACCAAAATTTTATTTCGAATTACTACTATCGATTTTCATGGCGATCGCTCTTTATTTTTCGATACTCATATTGACATTTGGCGGTTACGTTTCGCAGTTTCTTTCATTTCGACATAAAAATTGAATTGATCAAATCAAGTTGGAAAGAAAATTAAGAAAGGCCAAGATCCTAAACGTCGAGCAAGAGCTGACAACATGTACACTGTCGTCACTGGATACCATGATTATGCAGAACAAGATACCGTCATGAATCATTTAAGAACTGTTGGCCATTATATTCATTTATAGTTTTTTATAGATATATGTATTGTAATTGGAAACAAAATGTATGTTCGGTATGAGTTCGGTTCAAAATGAGCTGATGCAACTAATTCTAATCTTGATTTTAACTTTTATTATTTTCGATCAGGTCAGAGCGTTGATGTGTCCAGCGAGAGATAACGATGTCTAATATAAACGGGAGATCACCGTGGATTTCGTCCCATTGACTCGCGAGCGATTCAGAGAAAGGGCTGTTCCATGTTTGGTCAGCCCGCCGCAGTTCTTGCAAAAAGATCTTTGCCTTAATAAAGGATAAAGGAATCGGAATTAACACCCGCTTTATTGACATTGTCTGTTCGCGGGTCGGCTCTCGGCTGGAGAGGTAAAGGATGGACAACACAGATACAGTACATGACGAGACAGACATCACTACACCCACCCAGAGCCAGTCCCCCAGTATTTAGTGAGTTAAATACAATACTACCCCAAGCGGGTATGGCTTCACAGCCTAATCCCGCCGTCGGTTCCTATCGGGTGGAAGCCCCGGTGGCCGGCGCTGGCCCCACGGATTTGGGGGGGGGGGGGGGGC
>JAPYZR010005542.1:0-16404 GCA_030522945.1 Trichopria nigra
CGAATACAATTGAAAGGTAATGAAAGTACCTATGGTACGGGAATAATTTCTGCAAACTCAGCTCATTATAAAAGCCGTCCTCACGGTTGAAGAGCTATGTCGTGCATACATAAATACATAAATATATATATATATATACATATAGAAATGAATCATCGTCGTAATTGTCCGCTTTGAAACTCGTATATACGTCTAGCGATTTTGCATCGAGTATAATAATGCACACGTGGATCCGCAAAATGTAAGACCAACCGAAATAGCAAAATCCATGTGCCGAGATGTTCGTCAAACACGAGAATAACGTCAACCGATGCAAATCGTACGTCGCGAATATAACGTGGAATTTCCGATTACGACTGTCCGAATCTAACCGGAAACGAGCCAGGAACGATTTTTTTTTTAATGTCCTCATGACTATACCGGCTCATGCCTCGTCACTTTTTATGATGTAATAAAAAAGTCAGTCCAACCGTACGACAGTCAATATCAACCTGCCGTGTACCGTTCACAAAAGAATCATTTTAAATCTTCAATATACTCTCTGAATATGCAAAAAATTTTTCAAAACACTAATTGTTGGTAAATGTTTTTATTCAGTTTTCCAATTGGTTCTTGAAGAGCGGACAATGAGTCATCACCTAACAAAACGATATAAATGTTGATAATTTTATTTCAACGTTATACATCTTTCCGAATAAATGGAATATTCAAAATAACTGTAATAAGTGCAATTAGAGAATGGTCAAATAAATACTGGACCTATATATGCTCGCACAAAATTAATTCCTTAGAAGTTAAACACTGATTCGTAAACGTCCATTTATCCGGAAGAAAATCAACGCTCCTTTCATCGGTGTGCAAGCTGGTGACGTAATAAATCCGAGCGCGTGTCGCCCGGTATATTTATAGTCGCGTGGGTTGAAAATGTCGTATAGGTACAATCGAAAGCTCATTACACCGCGATGTTTACCTTTGAGCTTGCGAGCTTTCGATTCGAGCACGGGACGTTTAAGCGCCACTGCGAGTCGTGCACTTGCTTTCCCTCAAAGCGACACGCCTATCGATGCAGATTGATGCTGGCACACGCACACACACACACCTACACATGATTGAAGTCCGGTCCAACCGATTGAAATCAATGAAAGTCCTTCGCGCGTCGACGCACCCCAAAGTCCACTTCCCGCATTGTCCTCGAAAATTGAGATCAAAACGATCGACGCATCAGCCTGCGACGTGGCGTATTTATTTGTGCAATTGCTCGAATAAATAAAATCGCAAGGTGTAAAATAAAAACTTATTAGGGTCAGTCCGAAGGCAGAAAAATTTGGAATCTTTTAGGATTGTATATATATATATATATACGATAAACTAATTAGATGGTACATTATCGCGAGCAGTTATTAATTTACAAGAGGATATATAATTCCTGTGCACCAATTACGAGCCCAAGTTAATCGACTCATTACGCTCACGTACCATTCGCGTGACGATGCTGGAACATTAATTGCGAAAACTGGACAGTACGTGACAAAACCCAACATTCAGTTTTAATGCCGCGATAAATATATTACCTTTTGCGAACAGCGAATTTTTTATATACGCGATACGAATTCCACGTCACTTCTGTAATTATGTCGTGTGCGACCCAAAATCGAACAAGTCATTTCTTTTTTTTTTCATGCAGTTCCATCCTGACCAGTAGACTTGACCAGTTTGATTTTATGCACATCAGAATTCCGAAATGAATATTCCCCCCGTGATTGTTTACATAATTGCCTGGAATTTTCCGTATAAAGCGCAAATGATAATGCAAAATGGAGATAATTTAAAATGAAAACGATCCTTGCGCTCGCTAAGTTTCTAAATTGATTACGGGACCGTTCAAGCGCCAGCCGCGCCAAAGCAATTTCCTCCGAGAGTTTCGTTTTTTCGTAGGAATCGTAAGATGATTCACGGCTACAAAATGCGGCAGCAATAGTTGCAGCAGCTTGGCGCGGCGCGCAAATAAACATTCCCAGTGGTTCATCAGTGCGGCGCATCCCTGCCGTTTATTTTACGCAAAGTAGACTGGATAAGACCGAGGTCGGGGAATATTGCCGCTTTTGCATTGTGTATATTTCATCGTGGAAACGATACTACCGCCCGCCACCCAAGTCATGGACCGACGAGCATCCGAGAGCAGGTGGTTCATCCCAAGCAACTCCCACGGTTCCCGCAGAAGTAAATACCAAGCCGAAGAATCGCAATACCATCAAGCGCGAACTTTCCGCGGAATTTCTGAACAGAAACGCTACGAAACGTCCAAAGTTTTTGTTTTATTTTTCTTTTCTTCTTTTTTGACCGTTTACAAGTTTCATCCCTCGAGCGCAAATAAAACAAAAGACCTGGACGTGTCTCCTATATATCATCGACATTTTGTTACTGGTCCATTTTGGATATACGACTATTGATCATTCGGATGACACCCAGGGACCGTCAACCCGACAAGGTTTCTGTCTAACCGATATACTTGCATTCTTCGTCGTCATTGAAAGAGGTCATTTGGTGTCACGTTTGCAGCCCTGGACCCTCTTTCGCCACACTGTTTCGATCGATGATTATTATATTGGCCCAGCAATATGGGTCCAGATATTACTGCAATTTGCAATCGGAGCCTTTCTCGAAACACCTACTCCAGTTTGAAAACCATTACGAGCCTCATAACCAAATAATTAAAGCGAATGGCTTTGTCAGACTACATTTCGAAAATCATAACAGTAACCGCAAACTTAATTGCTCCATTTCGAGACGATGGAAGTAGTCTTACGCGTCGCCTCGAAATGACTATCCTCGTTATTCCGATCCAGGTGGATTCACTTATTCCTTATTATATTCCAACGTAAATGTACCTTTACGTCAAATTTCACACTTTCTCGCACGGTTATTTGTGAACCGGAGACAGTTTTTTTAATGGATACGTCGAAGGTTGGCCATTACGAAAATTCAGTCTTGTTAATTCAATCAGATGCTGGTCTCGCTTCGACATTTGATCGCGTCATTGCCATTTTTTATGCAAATCGAGGCGGAAGGCACCTGGCCTAGTTATCGTCCTTTTCGTGATGCGACCATGTTTATCAATCGCGGCGTTTAAATATCCATCCAGCCGCGCGGGAATTTGCGACACGTAGTTACTTTATTGCCGGATAGACCACGACCGTGGAAACTTGCAGGGAGCTGACTTCGCTTTGTTTGCCTTGTATTTCCATAAATCTCCATAAGCCGAACGAAATCCACCAGCTTCCCTACCCTTCGCAGGTCGTAGGACGGCACCTAACACGAGCTCACCAGCGAAAATCAATAAACACCGTGAGTGCACCGATCCCATATAGACCGACACTGCACTCCGTGACATTACGGAAAATCGAATGCCCTTATAGATTCTATCCGAATTTTAAGATTACGAAACGTGCCCTATCTTAAAGCGATACATTCCGAACTTAATGATAGGTCTGCTTGAAAAAGTACTAGAACTGATGAAGTGGTTCTCCTTTAACTGGACGGATTTTCAAATGATGTTAATGCTCACTGATTAAAAAAATACACATATCTAAAAAAAAAAGTTCTAACCATAAATGGGAGGGTTATGGGTAAATTTTCAATGTTTATCATTTCCTAATATGGATTTGCATTTGCGTCATCCCAAAAGGATTTTCCAAAAATTGTCATTAATAAATGCACTACCGTTTTAATGGTTTTGAAATAGGACCGAAATGTAGACGATACTTGTTTGATCAGTTCCTTCCATCTGAAAGCCGACACAATCCTACATTGATTGGCTCTCTCGATAAAAAGTTTTAGCCGGACTCGAAGAGTACGACCAGATTTATTTAAGGAGATGTTTGGAGTTGTTTCGAGTGACCTTCGTGGATAAGTAGCATAATCGATCAAAGATCATTCGTTACATTTATCAGAGGCAACACGTCAATGGGTGTAAACATTTTTCCTCTTTTTCTAATCGCGTTTGAAGAGAGCGAGAGAGACGGCGACCCAGTAAACGAAAAAGGATTCATATTGATTCAAAACATCGCAGCTTCAGTAACGAAACGGAGATTTATAAGATCTCGTCTCTCGATATTTATCGTAATCCCTTTATCTTTTACGCCCTCCCCACTAATTCTTTCTCTATCCCTCTTTACGTATGTCACTCGCACGTTTTCCCCCGTGCCATCAATTACATTCATCTTGCCTTAATGGATGCTGCGGCAACTTTCCGTACCTCAATAATATTCAGTAATTAGCTCGCGATTATCCCGCGGCACATATAATTTACAAGTAAGTTACGTTTGTGCGGCGCTTATACAAACTACCGCCATATTACGTCAGCTCGTAATGATCAAACTTTCGGTTAATTAATTTAATGGATTTAATGAATGTTTTAATTAAAACTTTCCAAATATGCGACACTCGCCTTGTCAATTTTCTTTGGGATCTGAAATGCGGCCAATTTATGTCTTATTCCTTGTTAGTTTTTTTTTTCTTTCTTTTTCAGGCACGTTTGACACGACTTTCATTTCTCGAGAATCGAATCGAATCAGTTGGTTTGCTTCATTCTATAAGCCCGATTTCGCAAAGCGCAATCGAATACAGAAATTGCACGGTGGGAACTCAATAATAAAGAGGGAAATCAATCGATATGCAAAATTGTATTTTACTCCAGTCGCTGTCTTCCGCTTCCTTCGCGAAAATCTAATTTACGAAATAAATTCAACGAACAATATGGTTCATTAAAGCCTTTCAGAATGTAATTGTTTTATCGGGTGAAAATTTATGTAAGGCTTTGTGCATTTTTAACGTTGTTATCGGCAAGACTCGATTACTCCAACGGAAAAGCGAAAAAGAACCCGCGGAGCACGCAATACAGTTTTGACTGTATTATGTCAATCGCAATCTTCGCGCTGAAATTTTTGTTAATATTAATAATATAGCTAGAAAATGCCGTTGAATAATTCAATGAGCCCTCGTTATCTCGGTAAGGTGCCGTAGCGCGTGCACTTTCTCTCTTAAATTCAATCATGCGGCATTGTGCCATGTAGGGCTCTCAAGCTCCACTTAAGCAACATTAAGTTCAGAATTCAGAACGAGGTTGGTTAGGCGTACAGCTGCGAGGGTATTCCCCGGTTGGATAGTGTCGCATTATCAATATCAATTATTCGCGCTCGATGCCAACACGCGTGTGCCCGACGTCATGCACACACATGCATACGAGGGTGGTTGCCCCCCATTTAACAGAGGAATCGATGGCCAAAGCAAAATTCGAGTACTACATCTCGGAATTCTTTGGCCTCGAGCTTCTCGAGGGAAATGCGAGAAATTCTCATTAGAAGGAAGGTCTGCGCGACTTGACGTCTGCGTGGCTCGTGTGTGACATTGATCCTGAATACTCGGACCGCGGCACCTTCACGCTATGACCTTGGCCACTATAACGATAGTCGAGTTGGAATTCGAGTTATTTTCGCGCAACGACTATACTTACTTGCTTACTTATTTATTGACGTACCTAAGTGCATTCGTTGCGTCGCGCCAGTTTGCGAGTACTTGACGTTCCTCGTCATCTAACCATTATGCCGTCGAATGTTATTTCCGTGACCTAGAGGGTGCCTTCGTGCCGGCGCTTTCCCCAGGCCGGAAGGAAAAACTTGAGCGAGTTATAAATCGTGGAGGACGCTCCGGAAAACAGACCATTATGCGCCGAGATTCTCCGACGAGATTTATTTATTTATTGCGCGATGTAATAATATTGCCTAATTCATTGCACGGGATGTTTCTTTATCTGATCTGATGATTTTTGTTGTTGTTGTTGCTTTCAGGTGGTACGAGTGCGATGCGCGACGCTGCGAAATTCGACGATTCGGCAAATTAGTCGAACGAGAAGGGCGCGTTGGGCGAAGAGACGGGAACAGGAACAGGATAATCGCTCGTAACTTCCGAGAAAGGCTGCTGCACTGGCAGAATTGCACAAGTTGAACTGTCGTCTTATCGTCGTCATCATCATCGTCATCGTCGGCCAGGGCGCAAGAAGCAGTGGCGACGACGGACGCTTCGATGAAGATGAAGCACCGTCCGGTGTCGGGGGGTCGACTGCAGGTGCCATGTTCTTCCGTAACCTAGGGTCCCTGGCACAGGAGATCGAGCCCCCGGCTAAAGGCAAGAGTGAGGATCGAGCGAAAACTCGATTGAGAAGGGAAACGGATCTGCGACGGAGCATGTCGAGGAATTCGACAGCTCCGGATGCAGCCACGTCGATCGACGCAATGTCCTTGTCGGATGTTTCACCATCGGTGGCAGCAGCGGCAGCGAGTGCGACTACGACCGCGACGACCACGACGACGACGACGGCGACGGCGACCTCCACGGGTAACGCAACGGATGACCATCGTCACTCTTACCGAAACGAGAGTCTCGAGTTCCTCGATGCCGATTGGCCCGAAGTGCCAAGAGCCATTCTCACCGGTTGCATCCTCGGCTCGATAATCGTAACCGCGGTTTTTGGTAATCTTCTAGTAATGGTGTCGGTAATAAGACACCGTAAGCTTCGTATAATCACGAATTATTTCGTCGTCTCGTTGGCCCTGGCGGACATGCTCGTAGCCATGTTCGCAATGACGTTCAACGCTAGTGTTCAAATGACAGGCCGCTGGCTCTTCGGATACTTCATGTGCGACGTCTGGAACTCGCTCGACGTCTACTTCAGCACAAGCTCCATACTGCATCTAATGTGCATCTCGGTCGATCGGTACTACGCGATAGTCAAGCCGCTCCGTTACCCGATCAACATGACCAAGCGAGTGGCGGTTTACATGCTACTCACCTGCTGGTTATCGCCGGCAATCATATCCTTCCTGCCAATTTTCAATGGCTGGTATACGACCACAGAGAACAACGAGCATCGTCACAAGCATCCCGAACTCTGCGAGTTCAAGGTGAACAAAGGATACGCCATCCTCTCGTCGAGCATATCCTTCTGGATACCGTGCACAATCATGACGCTGACATACCTGGCGATTTTCAAAGAGGCTAATCGACAGGAGAAACAGATGCACAGCCGCATGGGCACCGCGATGTTGCTCAGTCATCGGCCCAGCAAAGATCTGAATAATATAAATGGGGAGCTCAACAGTGGCGGCGGGTCTTCCAAGACTCTTACGCTTAACGAGATCAGCAGCGCGGCTGATCATTTACACACGCCCACGAAAGACAAGAACATGATAAAGATGAAGAGGGAACATAAAGCGGCGAGGACCCTCGGTATCATCATGGGCACGTTCATACTGTGCTGGCTACCCTTCTTCCTCTGGTACGTTACTACCACGCTCTGCGGGGAAGCCTGCCCCTGTCCGGATATCCTCATCGCGATTCTCTTTTGGATCGGATACACGAACTCGGCCCTCAATCCTCTCATCTACGCATATTTCAATAGAGACTTTCGGGAAGCTTTCAAGAACACGTTGCAGTGTGCTTTTTGCTCCTTGTGCCGAAGGGAGCCTTCCGACCTTGAAGCGCTCGACTTTCGGAGGCCGTCGCTCAGGTGAGTCTTTTTTCCTTCTTAATTCAGTTGCTTCGTGCCATCTACCGTCGACTCTGCAATTTATCCATCGTGGCTGGGAGACCGATATATTTGCCGTAATAGTCTAAAGTCGCTAAGTTTTCAACAAATACGATAATCATGACGCAACCACTGACACTAAGATTAGGAGGAACAGATTATGACAACGAAGCTATGCAATGACGAGCTGTACATAATGAAGGAAGCGACGACTACATGAATGACAAAGACGAGAACGATGACGCGACGATAATGAGAGTGACAAGAACCAAGGCAACAGTAGCCTCCTTATATAAAAAATACATAATGCTACGTCCAGTTTCGTTGTAAACATATCGGTCTCTCAGTGCAGATCCACTCATAATTAACTCTCCGCGAAGTTTCATAATGGACCAATCGTAAACAGTAGAGTTTTCCATAAGAATTTTATCTCCAATAAATTTATAAGAAGGCAATCTATATAGAACGGTTAGTAATTTTGTTCGTCTTAAGAGTTTTGTGCCGAAGAATATCCGTTTACCCCAGTACGTAACAATGTCAACAACGTCCTTATTAAAAGTCTCGTCTCGAAGCTTCGTCGAACGTAACGTATACAACAAAATAATCCATTGTTCAGGTTAGAACGGTGAAACAGTATCATGAGGTACTCTTTAGTCTTTCTTTAGAATAATTTGTGGCATTAATTGGGTGACATTATTCCTGCACCGCGCAAACGAGCCGGTAGTTTATATTACAAGTACGATAGAATGTTGTTGGCAGTTCGGTAATAATGAGGAGTTCTTGCCCTTGATATCGTTTTGTAAATTTACGCCCATAAGATTACAATGGTGCAACTGTTCTTATCAAGGATATTCATTTTCTTAAAATCCCGCGTAGCATAATTGTCAGCGCGTAAATTCGTATATCAGATTCGTATAACGTATCAGGAAATGTAAGAGTAATACCGATCGTGTGTTTCAGGTACGACGACCGTACGAAGAGCATATACTCGGAGACATACGTCAAGCACAATGACCGACGAAGATCGAGCGAGTTTGGCAGCAGTCTCTGAGACGAAAGCAAATTTAGATTTTAAGTTCACCGCTCCCCCCCCCCCTGCCCCACCCCCAACTCCGCCCTGCATTCAGCGACATGCTGCGACGAAAAATTATAACTTGTAATCCCAATCGAACCCGCCCGTATTAGCCAAACTAGTATTCTCCGCATAATGTTTGTGCTAGGTTTATAATCACGTATTGCCAAAGTTAGCTTTAAGCGAGCTTCGTAGCCAATGACGCGTTTCGCCAGATCATCATCACGCACGTCATCGTTGTAAAACATAGACTTCCATGTACACGCGTAAGTGTAATATGTACGCGCGAGGAGATCGAATTTTTTCCCCTATCGAATTCACGAAACCGACGCCGGTGGCCGCTGTACTGGACGAGGGATCGTTGCAGGTACGTCTCAGAGGCGTCTGTACTTGGCAACTTTGCCCGAGCAGTCTCAAAGGCGTATCGGTAACGACGTCACTGATATTTATACTTTATGCGAGATCGACAAAGACAGGACTTTTCCCGTAGGCGTTTTCGCGCAGAGAAAAGAAAGAACGATAAACCTTCGGAGCGCGATTACGAAGCAGTCGAAGATGCGAAAGTACAAATGAAACGAAGAGCCACCATCAACTTTTGTATGATTCTAGTTTCATGGTTTTTCCGCGTTGATGCATCATACGTAATCGCACTCTCGTCCATCCCAGTCAATGGGGTTCGTCGATGGCCGGGATGCATTTCCTATAGAGTCCTGACATCCGCCGGAGCATTGAAAACGTTTGGTTTGAGCTTATACACAAATATGCGAGCGCATCCGGTCTCTCCACGGTTCTCGACATCACTTTGGATAAACTGAACAGTTTCACCAGTGAATTTCGAAAGTGTAAAAAGTAGGGTTTTCTCGCATCGCTTCGTCGCATTCATTAACGTCGGATCTAGGGCAATAATCTTCCTTCGGTAGCGAAGGTCGACGGAACTCGTGCAGCGTCAAATCTTTTCAAATTTTCGGAAAGTGACTGGCGCGACTCTGCTGGAAAATCCATCTGGATCCACCTGAATCCGCCCGGAATCCAGCCCGATCCAGCTCGACCAGCTGGATTTTTTTATTTTTGTTTTGTTTTTTTTTTTTCAAATAGCAGAGGCACGGAGAATACGGAGGATCCCACGACAGAGAAGCGAGGCCTAAACAAAAACACAAACGAGGTGGCGAACCATGTTCGCCGTCGCGACCCCGAGAGAGGGAGAGAGACTCGGGTAGAGCTGTATTTCGAAGCAATATATTCAATCGACTGCGCGGAGTTCGAGAAAACCAAAAGCGAGGGGAACCAACACCGAAGGGAGCAACGGAGCCGACTGTAACGAGTTAATTTGTACGAAATGAGGCCATTCACCACTGAAGGCCGAACATTGATAGATGTACGACGTTCGTCCTTTATCTGATGGTGCGAAAAGTATTTCATATTGAGTGCGAGATTTTTTTAATCGCGAATTCCCTTCAAATTTTACCGCAAAATCGATGTTGCGCTGGACCTTTTTACTACGTAAATTTCGTGCTAAGCAGTATCGTTGAAGAGGACGAACGCGATGTAGGAAAATATCGATTTGTAGGGAAATTGTTGACTGTTAGAAAATTTATTTAGCAATTGTTAATGAAATTTATTTCTAAACGAAGCAGATATCGTTACGAATATATTTATAGCGGCAATTTGTCAAGAGGAGTACATTGTCACTTTGGGTTTATCCACCGATATATCGAATTGTAGAATGCGGCAATATAACTGTGAGATGCAATACGCATGATACATCCGATTGGATCGAAACGGTTGGCCATCAGGAACATCATAAAAGATTATACTATATCGGTTGTCTTTTTTCATTCTTAAATTTAGTCGGGGAATGTTCAAGAATGAGAATATGTCGGTGGATGGGTCCCACATTGCCAATCGAAGTAGTCTCGAGTGTGCGTGAACTGAAACAATGGGCAAATTAATTTTTTCCTTCGAGGAAGAATGCGCGTGCGATTGTTTCGACAGCTGCTTCCTTGCTTTTCTCGCGCATCGAAAACAAAAAAGCATGTACGCGGTTAAGTTACTTCGCTGCACAAAAGAAAATGTAAAAAAATACGTATCGTGTATACCTGATTTACACCCGTTGAACGAAGATTGCAGGAGAATCGCGCGAAAATTGCTTTTTAGCACGTCAGCTAAAAAAAAAGTAGTGATTATAGCGCGTTGCCATTCAAATTTTAGCAGATCATTCCGGGAAAAGCTTCCCCTCGAACAACGCAACTTCGATAGCGGCACAAAATACGCGTTAGGGTGTCTCCTTTGCTTATTACGGTGATAGCTTTTAAAAGAATGTTTGCAGATGTAATGTTTAAGTTGCGAGAGTTCTAAAATCTGGAATCTCGATAAATTTGTAAAATCTACTTCGAAAAGTATTTAGAAATCTCTAGTCTCGATATGCTTTGAGTATATCGACGCGACATACTCGAAGCTGCGAACACGACGATGAATCTCAACTAGTCGAAAAACAAAAAAAAAAGTATTAGATGTAGAATGTCAGAATGCCCGTCAATTCTGTAATGTGTAATTAAGTTAAGAACTCGTTCGCCGTCGGTTGCAAAGTATTAGAATGAATTCTGGCGAGATATTTGGATCGAAGGCAAGATTGGGCACGAATCTCCGAAATTCGAAGAACAAAATGAATGAAGTTTCAAGGATTCGAATTCGATGTTTTTAATAGTATTTTTAACAGTATTTTCTCGATTATCCCCGAGGAATTAGGTTTAAAGTGCTCCCCCCCATTGGTCGCGCCATTCCATTTATTATCACTTTGATCTTTAACGTTTGCCAATTGGACGCCTGTGCGATTCTCCTGCAGTCCTCCTTTAAAATCATTATCTCCCAAGTGCCAAGCATATACTGCAACACTGCGAAGATACGAATTTGCGAGATTCCACGGTGCGATTAATCAAAATTGTCCCATTTCCCAATTACGTCCTATTTGCATATAGGAAAGCATAAACGTCACCGGAGTCATCGGACTACAACGCGGCCAGCCGGCAATGTCGTGTCCCGGACGAAATAATAGCGCGGCCATTGCCGGCATACATTGGGAACGCCCGGGATATTCCCAAACGGTATACCTGCAGACATTTACGGAAGGATATCGAAGTCTTTGTTCTATGTCGGTAAATTCCTAGACGATATTTTCGCACGGTTCATCGTACGTTTTCGTATAGTCGTACATGTATGGTATGTCGGGCATGGCGAACTGTGAGTACGTATGATTGTATATGATTTTAAAACGTGATTCTGTTCAATCGCGAATGGCGTTTTATCGGGCTCGGTCAGCGTGAATCGATTCAACATTCAACCGTGTAAAGCGCATAATTATCATAGGTGATGTATTACATCCTCCAGACGTAATCGAGCTACACGTGTACACAAACGCGCGTGCTTGCTCGCGCGCGAGAGAGCACACATCCGCATATACATATTAAACAAAGACGTTGACGAGACTGTCACGCGTGCGTAACGATCCGTGGCATTCGTTGTATACGGTCAAAGCGGTCTGAAACTGGCCGGTGGTGTTCCAAGTCACGACTTTAGACGATTCCAGCAGAAATTCCCACAATGAATGTCTCATAATGTCCCCAGAACGTCACCAGAAAGTCTAGAGACATTCTGGGGATGTTCATTACTACGTGGGTTCTCTAGACCACGAATACCATTGAAGGAGTCTTCGGGGTGTCGAACAATTCGAGAATAATTTGAAAACGATGATTTACTTTGATACAATTCTAAATTTTCTTACCGCAAGTTGAAAGTATACGCAAGAATCCTGGCGATTTGTGACGCGCGACGTGAGCTCTCGTACACACGTATACATTACACGTACACCTGCGTATTAGTAGAGTCTAACTAACATATGTATGTGATATTATGTAGGCAGTGCATCAAATCAATACATATATACATACATACGTAATGTGTATATGTGTTTTGTAACATATCCGAAGAAATGGTGGGTCGTGAGGAGGATGTAAGCTTCGAGACCTTTGGGGACATTCGAAATTGCTGTACATTTCGGGGGAACAAAATTGTCGAGGGATTTCGGCGATATGTTTCGAGGTGGTTTCGATACCTGATTGCACAGACTGCTGTCGAATACATATTCGCCAATCAGGTGCCGAAACCGCCGCGAAAGTCATCGCCGAAATCCCTCGAATGTTGATAATTGATTGATCGCAGAGAGGGGAACCACTAGTTACTAAGCAAGGATTTCTAATCGGTATATATAAATATATCTTGTCGGAACAGCGTAGAGCGTTTTATTCGATTCATATGTAATATTCATGTACAAAGTAAATGTTGATACTTTTTTTATTAAATCTATAAGTGTAAAGGAGTTTATTTTATAACCTAACCGTTCGTTTGTTCGATTCGACATATTTGGCGCGTCGAGCTGGCCTTCGATTAAACGATTCGACGGCTTTAAGGCAGCAGATCGATCGAGAATTCGAGAATCTTTATAAATTTCCAATCTGATGTCGGGGCGGGAATCGCGACGAAATCCGTTGCTGGATGAACGGCACTAAATAGTTGTTAACGGAAGGTACGAAAATCTTTTTTTTAATTTTCTAACTGCTCTCGATTTCCATTTGCGTTATCGAGTCTCGTTATTCGATTGACAACTTTTCATAAATGTAGGCACGAAAAGATTTTCAGTTCGCTTCCCCGACGATGAACGACCGAAACCTTCGTATACGTAAAGGCTGTATTCTCGCTTCGTTCAAATCCAGGTCAAGCTTCGATGTTTGTTGAAAAGGTGGCCGAAAAAATGACAAGAATGTAAGTACATATACTCAACCCCTAGCCTGAATCAGTCCAACTTGCTCTTCTTAATCGCTCGTATTTGCGCAGGGCATTGTCGCATTTCTTTTTGAGAACACTTTTTCGGTGATCCAAGTTGGAACGTTATACGTATGATGATGGATAGATAAATGCACACAGATCTCATCGAAGTAATTATCACGTGACAACACTGTAACACTTTAGTACACTTGGTATTATTATCGTCAAGGTTAAAGGAAACACTTAAAAGTCATAATAAGCCATGAAATTGTCCATTTTGTTTGCCTTCCCTAATTTCTCTGACAATTGATATAAATGCGATTTTGAAGAAAATATAAACAGGACTTAACTTAAGACTGCAAGAAGACTAGAAACCAGGAGGTCTATAAAGGCAAGATAAAGCTCGAAACGTAGGCGGTGCCTCCGAAACTTACAGTGCGCAGTAGATTTCGGCGCAAACCGAAATCTTATATGCTTTCTTAAATCTCCTCCCATGCGTCCAGTGTGGATTTCTGTCACGATCACTCTATACCATCACGACCTGTTCCTAGTCTTTTTTGATGTGAAAAATAAACGTCGATGAACTGAATTCAAGTGAAACGGGAACACAGCCTAACGTGTTCTGTAAATATCCGCGGCAAGATTGGTGGCGTTTTTTTTTTTTTTTTTTTTGTTCTCCACGAGTCCTCGAACTCTTCTGATGAGACTTTGGCTGCAGGAAATTTCGCGGTTCGTCAAAGGTTTCGCTCGGATCATTTCTTATCGGAACTAATTAATGAACTATGACTGTTGAAGTATATTATGTAACGATACTGAATTAAAAAAAAAAAAAAGTGTCGCGCCAACTGCATGTCACGATGTATGTATGTATTATATAGTGACAGCACAATGTGCGTACCTATAGATATAATAAACATTTAAGGACTGCGTAGCGAACATGCATATAGGTACAGTATTATACATACCTTATATATAAACATTCATCGTCATATAGCAAAAGCATAAGGGAATGTAGAAAAGTGTATGAAATAATAAAAAAACAAAAAAAATAACAAAAAAAATAACAACAAAAACAATTGTTTCGCGGTAAAGTCCTCGATGGCATCACCCGACGCATTGGCAGCTGTGAAAAATGCTCTCTAACGACATTTTACGACGTATTGCATACATAAGAGACACTTGTCATTTTTTGCAATTTCCTTTGTTTAGGCCCGAAACAAACGAAGAAATAATTGTACGCGAAATGATGGCCGTTGTTGTCTTTTCTAAAGTGAGATTTATCGCCTAACTAAGGGGAATGTACATTTCTGCATTTCATTGCCATGCCCTACTCGTATACGTAGAAAGAAAGCGAGCACATGGCAAATCGAGATAATCGGCGACCGCGACTACTTTAAAACATTTTATATATAAAATAATAGCGACGGTGTGCGTATAGGTTATGAATGTCCACCGGTAAAACATATATACATATATATATAAAAAAAGATCATCTTCTTGCTCTCTTGCGCTCAACCTCGACCCCGATCCCGACTTATATCCACTATTCGTCGTCGTCATGTTGTAGCTCGATCTGCAAATCCGATGAGAAATACGGACAATCAAATATGGGGATAATAAGGAGGCGACAATTTGCCGAAAGGCCGACAAATCGAGGTGCGAACAACGCGTCAAAAACTCTTTGCCTTCGGTCGCGTTTCCTGCGTGTTTGACCACCGTACATTGTCGATTAATACGTGTTTGTTTCGTGTAAACAGCGGTAGACCTTTACATAACCTCAAATACAGACACTGCGCGGATCCGACAGAAGTGAAGCACAGCGCCACCGTCCGGTGAAGGAAGGAGCCATGGAACCATAAAACATGGAGAACGAGAATAGACACCATCAGAGCACACAAGTCGCGCGTGAATCTAATATACGCTACTCGCAAAATGTACTAGAGTATGTATATGGTATTATATATATATATATTTATATATATATATATATATATATAATATAGGCCACGTCACTTATACGAAATTGTGTATGTATAATAGTATACTTATACGTACGACTGCGCGATGTGAGAATCAAAAAACACTCATTTCCAAATAAGCTGGATGTTCTTGTAAATAGTATGTATATGTATAAAAGATCTCGTCACACTCTCTCCCTCGATATATACATATATATACACACATACATGTATAGGTACATATATGTATGTGTATATATGTATGTATACGTCAAAAGGACAGAAAAGAAAAAAAACAGAAGTATATAAACAATGCGAGCTGCAAGTCGCGCGACAAATTCTGATATACATACATAACATAATAAATATGATATTAGTTGAAACATAGCGTACCCGCGGTTGTATTTTCAATGTTTACGGTTTCTTTTTTGTTATGACCTATTTAACAAAGAACGTACGGTTGGATAATAAACATTGTTTTTCGAAAAGTTTACGACTTTATATATTCCCTTCGATGTCCCTTTTTCCCCGTAGATTTGATCAAATTTTGTAGAGATTCTTCTCATCTTCCGCCGCATCGCGTCCGATTTGAACTGCAGCCAAGATAATAAGGTAAGAAATATGTAGGTCACCATAACGTAAGTATACTTGGACGAGTTGGACCTTTTGATGGTATTTCATTCACTGATGTATATTTACACCATGGTGAAAATCCGAATGTTATTGGGGAATCCATCTTACACGTGGAACTATACATCGGAATGATGGTGTATTGTCGACTTTTGCAAACAAACTTTAATGAATAAATAAATAAAAAATTGTTAGCAGATTAGGTTGTCACTATAGCCAGTCGCAAATGCTGTAACATAAGCATAGTTCGTTTTGTATCATGGGAGCGATTCGGAGTCGCTCCAAATCGCTCTAAATCAAAGGTTAGGTTAGGTTGCCAATGTAATTTGTATATCTATATTGAA
>JAPYZR010005543.1:0-10694 GCA_030522945.1 Trichopria nigra
CAATCTTGCGAGCGAAGCGAGCCGGGGGTCCAGGGGGCGGAGCCCCTTGGTGGGGTTGGCGGCCGGAGGCCGCAGGGGCGAAGCCCCTAGTTTATACTTTAAATTGTTTATAAATTAAATTCTATGTTTTCGATGTATTTTGAATCGGAAAATAATAATAAATATAAAAATTTATGTGAATTTAAATCGTCTTAATCCAAAAGTATGCAATTTTAATCTTATGTAATGATTATTTTCGAATAAGCATATATACAATTTTATTTATAGACTTCATTTTGGTCATTCATTTTGGACTTTTGAAAAAATTTGAATAAAATGAGTAAATTTCACAAATAATATTTATAAAATGAATTCTATGATTTTCAATACATTTGAATTCAAAATAAATCTATATAAATTAATTAATACTTACGTTAATTCGTATTAATTCACGAATAATAATAAATTTAATTTTATGTATTTCGAATGCATTTGAATTTAAAGATATTAATACCAAATTGAATTAAATATGTTTCAATCCACATCATAATCTGAAATTAAGTTATTTTAAGTGTATGCAATTATATTATATAAAATATAAATTCAAAAGATCAGAATTTAATTCATAGACATGATTTTGGATTGGAATGGCATTGAGAATTATAGAATCTAATTGAATATCATTATTCGTGGATTTAAATGCATTAAAATGTATTCGAGTGAAGATTTGAATTTACTTCCGTTATAACTGTATACTTCTTTTTCGACGTCTATGTCCAATTCATTTCAATAAATTATCATTTACAATTTAATATATATCAGTACAAAGAATATCATTGGATTAATTCGATTTCCGAATCAAGCGAATTAAATGAACTGAAAAGTTCGAAACAATCGAATTCGATCCTTTACGTAATTTGACATATAAAATTAATGTAAATTATAAATAATAAGTTTTCATAATTGTAGTGAAATACTAACTAATAATCGATTTTGACAAATCATTGATTTGTTTTTTAATTTTATTCGAAATAAGAATAATTGACGAAGAAAGATTCAAAAGTCATTAAACTTTATATATGTATTCTATGCGTATTATACATATATCTCTGCGAGATGCATACCTAATATTATTGACGGTATGCGTATGTACTTGTTGAAATCATTAAATGAATAAGAATTTGAAAAACTGAATCAACATTTTCCTGTTGAAATGTTGAACAAATCGAAATCAATCGAAAAACATTGATTATAATCAACACTGGAAAAGTGTATTATTGGACCAACAATATTAAGATTGACATAATTGTTTTTGTAGTAGAACATATCCCAATAAACATTTGGAGATATAAATATCTAAAAGATATATAAAATATGTCTTTTGGAAAGATGTCTTACTGAAGACATCATTTACATATTTTGCACAAGACATCTTTTAGATTCCATACAAATTTCCATACAATCATAAATATACAAAAGAGTAGTATTATATTGGACCAACAATATTAAGATTGACGTAATTGTTTTTGTGGTGTAGAACATACCCAATAAACATTTGGAGAATGTCTTTTGGAAAGATGTGTTACTGTGAAGACATCATTTAGATATTTTTGCACAAGACATCTTTAAGTGTTTTTTTAATTAATAATAAAGCTAATACCGAACATCACATTCATAAATGTATCGATGCTAATGCGCATGTTAATGCGCATCCCCTTTAATCGCCCAATAACGCATATTTAGTAACTAGATTTTACCAAATCTCGAATTCGTAGCGAGTCAAAAAATAGGAACTACTATTTAACCAAATACTTTTAATTCTTGAGTCATTATTATTATAATGATGATTCAATAAATATGCAATGACATTTTTCATCTCCCTACGTACCTGGCATCGTGACGTCAAGAAGGTATGCCCTCGCAGGACTTTGGCAAGCGTCGGCGTCGAAGTCGAGCAGAACCGTGCCCAGAATCGTAAAAAAAATTCCCCACGGATGTGACGATCTTGGTTGGGGAAGACTTTCGTTCAGCGTCTCCATCCCGCTTAACCTATGACCTAATGGGGCCGTGTAATTCCAAGGGGTGTCGCCGAAAGCGTACCCCAGGTCTTCTCCATTGGGCACCAGTATTAACCCTGTTTGATGTATGAAATTAAATTTCAAAATTAATTGCAATGTCAGTTTCTTAAAGTTTCCAATTGCCAAAATCCCACGACATCCTACCATGTCAATATTACAATATTAGAGAATGATATACCGAAATGTAGAGTGAAATAACATCATTTTATTTAACACCATCACAGTCTAGCAACATTACTTGGCGAACATCACGCATGAATGGACATATATGTGATTTGATGATATTTTAATGGAAACAGAACGATTGAAATATGTACGACTATGACGTTAGCATCAATAATGTAAGAAAGCAATAATTAATGACCGCGATGTCATGACGTCGCGTGATTTTTAGTATACGATATCGTAGGATTCGAGCGTATAACGTGGCATCATATGACTTGATATCGAATTACAATGAACGGGTTTCGATATCATATAAGTACGAATGACGATATAAATTGCTCATTGATTTATTTATTACCAATCAAGACTCCGATGGCGAGCATCAGTATAAACGGTCTTCGACGACCCTGCTTCAGCCTGCAACGATCGCTGACGCTTCCTAAAATCGGGGTTACGAAGAAGCCCACAAGTGGACTTAGTGCCCACACCAAGGTCATGTACTGATGATCTACGCCGATCTTCAGCAAGGTCGGTGACACGAAGGCCGTTTCCGCAGCGTATGAGAATTCGATACCCATCACCGCAGCTGAGATGCGCACCAGCTCCCCTCGTGTCTTTTTCCTGTTAATTATTTACTCATATACTTGAAGATTTTTAAAACATTAGTAAAAATGTTATCACGTTACAATAATGCTGATGATCGCTCGCCATGATTCTTACGATTGGATGAAATTAAAACTTAGTATAGATATCACTTTTCAAAGAACTGTAAACAATATATAGAACGAGGCGTGTTCATTTGAGGTTATGTTTGCTGTAATGAACATTTACGCTTAAAGCGTCTCTCAACATATGCGCAGAAATAAACAAAGAAAATCAAACGTTTAATAAGGAACGAACCGTATAATAAATAAGCAATTAACCATAATCTTGAAAAAATTATGAGGCCACGACTAATTTTGACTTTTATCACTAAGAAGACTCTTTGTTAATGAAGACAATTTATAAAATTTGGATATCGTACTTTTTCACACGCGCTATCGCATTCTGCCATCTTGATTCCGAAATGTCTCGATCTGACATCAGATATATAGATCCGATTCTCGTATTCGTAACGAATTACCAGTCTAGATAGTTATACGATAAATATCGTCGACATACTGAATGATGTATTGCTCGTGAGCTACGATCATGCGGTAACAATGAATCGGATTCTTATACATCTCTCGCTACTCGCATGAACTTCTTCCTTATTACTCGCAGCCATCAGCGAAATACTGATAACCGGAAATATCCACCTTATTGCATTATTTGTCATAAACTTTGCGCGGCATTGGCAGCGGCCCAAATGTAAAAAGCAAATCATTGTTTACTATTGTTTTTGTTTATTATTGTGTACCGTTCGATTGAGAAATTGTTGGTTTCTTTTCGGTTTTAATACTTTGGGCTTTCAAACTTTCGACGAATTTGGTGACTCGAACAAAAAAGACATCACATGCGTTTTATCATCAAAGAAAGTGGTTGAGGAAAAAAAACAGTAGCTCAAAATTCGGAGGAGAAAATACTGATTATAACAGATATTCCTTCTTTTTTTTTTTAATTCACCAATCAGAAATCGAGATATCCACGATTTCCTACGAAATAATGGACAAAATGTCCGAAAATTGTATCATTCTTAGTTTTTGAGGCCGCTGAATTCGATCTTCAATATTGCAAATGACGGATTCAAAAGGGCGGATCGAATATGGCAGACAATTATGTGAATAATATCCCTGTCGTCCCGATAATCAACTTTCAGTAAGTTTTCAGCGAATTGTAAAATAAATAGGATTCATCCGCCATATTGAATTTGTCATTTCCTATTTTGCAAATCTGAGGGCAGATTCGTGATCCGAAAACCCTCGTAAATCTAATCTTGTTATATGATCGAATAGCTTTTTTGTATTCTGGTCCACCATTTTGGATCCGACATTTTGAATTTTTAAAACAATTATATGACCAAAATGGAATTTTACGATGACATTTATTTTGGCGTTTTAAGTATATATCATTAAATATATTTTCTCTATAAAATTTGTCTATAAAAAAGTTACTCTCCAAATTTCTTGGATTGAAAAATCACTCTTTTGAAGAGAGTCTCAATTTTCACTCTTTAAGAGTGAAATTTCACTCAATGAAATTTAGAGGAGTAATGAACATTAGAAATATACTCTCTAAAAACCTGGGGGTGAAATTTCACTCCATAAAGAGTGATAATTGAGCTACTCTTGTAAAGGAGTGAAATGTCACTCTTTAAGACTCTGTTTTGAAGGTGAATTCTTGTACTCACGCCAATGCAGAGTGAAATTTCCCTCCAAAAAGTGTGAAATGTCACTTTTTCGAAGAGTAGCTAAATTTTCACTTTTTAAGAGTGAAATTTCGCTCTATAAAATTTAGAAAGTACATGTTTATTTTTATTAATCATTCTATATAAAAAAAAAGAAAAAAAAAGAAGAAAAAAAAAGAAAAAAAAAGAAGAAAAAAAAAGAAGAAAAAAAAAGAAAAAAAGAAAAAAAAAAGAAAAAAAAGAAGAAAAAGAGAGAAAAATCGTTTTCTAATATTTGAAGAATGAAGGGTTATTTTTTTTTAAATAATTAATTTAAAAATTAAAAATACGAAAGTAATTTTTGATTTTGGGAAAATGTTGGATGTAAAACAGTAAAAATAGACATTTATGTTACTGACACCATTTTGGATTTTTTATCAAAATACAAGCACTTCTTTAAATTAAATTAAATTAATTGTTGTTGACATGAAATTTGATCTTTCTAGATAAATCTTCTAGTTATAAGTACTTACTCTTAAGTACGTATACGCGTGATTTTCAGGATTTGTGAATAATTTATTATAAATATATTTGAAATCAAATAAGGAAAATTTGATTATTCCTTAACTTGACGCCATTTTGCGAAAAGATTAATATTTCTCCTTATTCAAATTATTATTCAAATATATAGGGTTCTTTATTCCAAGATATATTTAAGACATTAATATCAGACATCAGACCTTACTACAAAAGAAGTACGTATACAGTATGTCGGACATTTCGACTTTCATGTGTTCAACCCCTACCTTCAACACGATTTATCTTCGACGGGATAATAAAAAAAAAATTTATTCACGTTGCCCACAAATAGACGAAGAGAATGAATGGTCAAATATCAAAAACGGTAGAAAAGATTTCCACTAAAAAATTCCCAAAATCGAAGAATTTGGGTCGCGTATTTCAATTCCATTTTTCATTGAAAGCTGAAAAAACATAAATTGAAAAAAAAAACGACGGAGTACCAGCAGACTCTCTTAATTTATTTTTTACCCTTACTTTTTAATTTACCATTAATTTACCTGTATATGTGAGCATAATCGTCGAGTGACCTTTCCAGTTTCGGAGGCCCCCTTAAATGAGTCAACAATCCTTCGATACCTCGATCCGTAGGGATCGCGTTTTTCCATTCCTTCCAGGATTCCCACTTTTCCCTGGCTTGTTCCCGAACCTCGTGGAACCTGCCACCGATGCCCACATACTCGTGCAATTTATCCACCATGGCAATTCTTGTTTCGATAATCGAAGCTACTTAACTTCCGGTTTACACCATTTTTGAACGAATCACCTCTTCAGAGTCTTCGACCCGACGTAAAACGTCATCACCGGTGTAACCAAAAGTGATTTTTTTACCTACACTTTTGTCGAAATTCATGAAATTTATCTGGATTTGTCAAATTCACACGAGTCTCTTGTCGGTCGATTAAACGAAGTTGGCACTTGTTAAAAGAAAAGTGTTTAGTTTCATTTTTAAAAACGTGGGAACTTTTGATCTTATATTTGAACGGGCAAACTTAGTCACGGCGATTATTTATATGAATAGTTCTTTGTCTTTTTAACGATCGTTTAAATATCGAACGAGGTTAAAACACGATTAAGGTACGTAATTACAGTCACAGAAATATTGAAAGAGCTGGCCGATCGAGGGTAGCAGGTAGTGCTTCCGGCGTCACCAAAGGCGGACTAGTGGCAGACGCGTTTTCATCCCCCGTGCAACGTCGCGACGCCGACGCTTTGTCAGCTTCACGACGCGCAACGCGCCTATCCCCAAGTGGAATATATCAATCTACCGTTTCCTTAAAACTTTATTGTTTAGATCGACGAGTTGAAACTCAGTATACGCTCGATTACTTGATCAATTCTCAGAGTGCTCTGTTTATCCGCATTGGATTGATAAGATCCATTTCATTCCTTCGACATTATATCTTAAAAACATGAGGATGCTGATCATCCAGCAATTGGGAATCGATTAAAGTCAGTAATTGAATCGATGAATGCATCGAGAGGTTTCCCAGTACACGAAAATGAATTGAAATGGATTCGCCATCAGTATTTTTTAGGTGTTTATAGTCTACGTGAGGGATTTTGTGAAGTGCTGCTCCTGGTCTAGGATCAGAAGTTTATTGTCCATTGATAATTTCTTACCTACTAACAGCTAGTACATTTTCTCAACTGTTTTAGATTAGTCCAAATGTGATCTTTCCACGTGATCCATCATGGGATTTATAACATGATCGCGTTCTGCGGAATTGGGTTTTCATTCAAAACAATGTTTGGTCATGTCAGTTTACGAAGTGTAAATGTTAAACCTATTGTGACCTTTCTTAACGTGTTCCTGATAGTAATGGGAATCGATTTTTTAGATCGAATCATTTGATAATGTCAGCAGTGTATGATAAATAAGGCTTTGGATTATAAAGTGTTGACACTGGGCCACATAATCTCACATGGAATTACTCAAGTATGGACTTGTTAGCAGTAGCTCGAGCTACTTCCAAATCTCCTTGCATTCCTTATTATTCTGGTAACTTGATCCGTATAGTGCCATCATCCAAACTGATGATCATTAACTCGTGCAACATTGACCTATCCTACTTATGCCCAAGGGATCTTCATTGTCTGTCCGAAAATTTTCGTGTCATCTGGGCATCCACAGATTGTATAGGGATGTAATCCAACAAGACACCCCTTTGTTGTTCGAAAATTAGCTGAAGGGGCTATTATTGTCCAATTTGGTGAAATTCCGCTCGAAAAAGTCCCTGATTTTCCGGGGGAAAAGTGGCTCGTGATAAAATGGCAATCAAGACGCGGTAATATGGGTATTATCTTGTTATTCCGCCTCGACGCCGGGCAATAACAGACGCCTCGACGTCGCTGTAATTAATCTCTTTACATTGGCCGACACAATAACAGGGATTAGATTCGATTAGAATATAGCACAGTAGAGGCATCGCGAGTGCATGCATATATATCGCGAACGAGCATTGAATTAATTTGCCGGAGACGTGCAGCAGCCAGTGAAAAAACTGCATTTGCCTCTGATTGTATATACATATACGTATTATCCTTCCCTACCCCGGTGAATTCGGGAAAATTCTAAGTCCTGCTCAAGATTTCGTAGCGTCAGTCGAACGTCGACGTTCGAAAGCCTGCTTTCCTCCATTGTCCTTTGCCGCTTATCAGATACCCAATCATTTTCTCGGTTCAGTGTCCTCGTGATTGAGCGAAATTATCCGCGATAATTTGTATGGGTCAAGCCCCTTGTTATCCGTAAAATCAACCCGCGGAGATCAACATGGGTGTAGTTTTCAGTTTACTTCTCATGAGCGATACTCAAGTGCCGATTGCGTACACGTAAATTTTTTTTTTGTAAATTGAGAATAGAAGTTGAGTTTCATATATACGGGTGATGGATCGAGATTCGAAATTGCGCAGCCAAGCGGCTCCCTCGTGCAATAAACATTTAGGTAAGGCTCAGTAAATCTCGATTGTGCTATATTATTGTAGAATTTCTTTCGGGTTTATTTTATTGGTAACATTTGCCTGATTAACATTTTCCTATACTATGTTGGCGGCCATTTGCAATTGTTTACAAATGTTGAATTGCAGTCTATAAACGAATACGGTCGAAATAATGAGAATTCTGTAATGTTCTACATTTATTTATATTTTTTCATTCCTAACCTCAAATTGTCGATTTAAGAATAAATTGGAACGTTTTCATGCTCCAAAAGTTTCTTTTTTTTCCCTAGGATAATTTTAATCTAAAAAGTTAATTACGAGAGTATATATATATGTATAACCTAATATGTATACCTAACCTTGAATCGATAAGAGAAATATTTATCGCGAAATTCCCATGACTGGGAAGAAAGTCGGTTGTTACTATTCATTGTTGTTTTTTCTTCTTTTTTTTTTTAATCAAGGAACGTCCATGCCAGTCTAATCTGAGATATTTTCATTCTATTTAAAAACATAGCATTTTATCAGACGACGACTTGAGATGCGAGGTTAGTGTTATGCGCGTGTATCTACCTTATCGCTAGAATTAAAAAAAAAAAGAAAAACGGTATCACTCATTCAATTGAAGCCTTTATTTTCATACTATAATTGTCTTTACAATCGCGAAAATGAGGCGCAATTCAATTTACCTAATTCTAGGCATAAATGAAAACCTCCGATGTTATATTCATAGATTTATCTTCACATTCCATCCAATTATCGGCGGCATTTTCAATGAAAATCGGCAAAACAATGAATTCGGTCGAAACGAAGGAAAGTCCCATCTGCACGTTAGTTTCAATACGTTTCAATGCGTTTGAATCTAAAGGTAATTGTTCTAATTCGTTAAGCGAAAATGGATTCGGCAAAATGTTCCAATGCATTAGAATTCACGAATAATTATAAATTAAATTCTATACTTTTCAATTCATTTTAAATAATGAACGAAAACGCATTGAAAGGAATTCGTCAGAATCGTTAAATTAATTCTACCCAGTAAATGAAAACGGATTGAAAGTTCAGAAAATGAACCGACGGAATAATAGTGAATACGTTTCAATACGTGGCACATTGTAAACGGTTTGAAACGTATTGAGTATTTGTTCCATCAATTCGTTTTCTAAACTTTCAATTCCAACAAAAGGAATCCATAACTTACCGCAATACATTCCAATACAGTTTAATTCACGAATAATATTAACGAATTTAATTGAATGCATTTCAATTCGTCTTAATCCAAAAATAAGAAATTATTTTTGCGGATTCATAGACATTTATATTAAATTCAATTGTATTGAAAATCATAGAATTTTGTTTATAAATATTGTAAATGAATTCTGTTGCATTGAAATGTATTGAAATATATTGTCATGAAGTATAGGACGCTTATGGAGTTTTCAAAGTCTGGGGCTGACGGGCTGCAGACGATAAAATTCGCTATGAATTTGAACATATTTTAAATTGTAATTATTTTAAAAATTATCCGTTCATACGGTACTGTGTGCTTCGTATATGATTGGCAAAAATGATACACATTTCGGAGCGGATATGTTATGTCAAATAATTACTGGGAAATCGAGCTTCATTCTGGAAAGTTTCCGTAAAATTGATGTCAGAAAAAGAAAACGATTAAGATGGGAAGTCGAATTAAAAGATCGAAGAAGGGTTTAGTTAGATTTTATTAATGTAAGGAGCTAATTTTTATTTACGTTTCGCGTGGAAAGTATCGGTCAATGTCAACGACAAATAACTGACAAATACCAGAGATGGTTTTCTTTTCAATGTTCTTGAACATTCTTTAAAACTTTTCTCATATTTTTTAAATTCTTGTTGACCCAATTCTGCTTGAACCATATACGTATTGTAAACAATTACAGTCTCTTCGTAATTGCGAGAGTCGCATTGGAATCCATTCCTCGTGAGGACATACATTTATATATAACACATGAAATTCGTAATCCTGTACATAGCATAGATGCAAAATATTGATAAGAATTACAAGAATTAAAATGTAATAAAAAAAAAATAACGAATAAAAAAAGCGAATAAAATCGTTATGTATAACACACAATTTCGAAGTGAATGAGATTGCGTCTCATTCACTTCGAGAATAAAAAAAGACAACATTGCATGAAGTAATATCTAGTCAATAAATATGTATTCAGATATATACAGTGGACTTGAACTAGAGCGAATTATTTTTTCGAAATAAATATATGTACATAAATATATGTATATAAATATATGTACCTGTGTGTGTGTGTGCGCGCGAAATAAATTGTATGAAACAGAAGTACTTACGCTCAATGTGATGTTTTTTTATATTTAATCTATACTGAGCAGTTATACTTTACGTACAAGAAGTGAATGAGAATGAATTTAAAAATATTAAAAAATTATTTAAAAAAAGAAATCATGGAAATTCGGAAAAAGAGCCAAACATCAACTAATAACGATTGAAATTAACAGAAAGTGAAAAATAAGTGAATTGAATCGGTATAAGATTGTAAATATATAGGGTAAACCGGACAGTAGTCGGCCATCTAAGGCAATCTTCTTGATAAAAATGCTCTAAAAAAATGTAATATGATATTTAATTAATTCTAATC
>JAPYZR010005544.1:0-19735 GCA_030522945.1 Trichopria nigra
ATAACCATTGATGAACAAGGGTTCAAGGACTCATGAGTTCGTTCATTTCCATCCAACACCATCGAAATCCGAGGGCGGAGCGTCTCTTCAACCACGAAGCCGAGTTATCTAGTGTTCCTCAAAAATCACCAAGGAGTTCGGCACAGCACCTTAGTTGTAAAGTGGAAGCAGGTACCAACCGTTTTCAAGAACAACTACTCGTCCGAAAAAACCTAGGTTCTTCCCAGCAAAAAGTATATTTTCTTTTAAATTAATAATTTCGCCTTTTCTCTCTCTCGCGCGAAAATTCATATGCCTCTAAATTAACTGTCACTTCGAACCAGAATAGATAAACAAATATTCGAATAGAAATATGAATATTACAAATATTGAGGGAGATGTGTCATTACATATTAACGAGACCACGTCGAAACCAAAGTTTGCTGCGGTTATCAACACCAACTTCCAGCAATTTTTGTGAATTATCTATTACGTTTTGATTTATTAAAAAATTACCCCCCCCCCCCCCCCCCTTTCCCTGAAAAAATTTAAAAACTCGTGGCCCCCCGGGGGCCCGGGGGGGTGAGGAAAAAGGGGGCGGCGCGTGAGGGAAAAACAATGAATTGCCAATCAGCGCGTCACGCGCCGTGCGGCTCGTGCGATTATATTCGACTATATGCAATGAACGAGTGCCCGCCTCAATATCAACTATATGTCGACAATACGCCGGGCTGTATTCGTCGCTAACGAGCGGACTCGCGGAAAATTTCCGGGAAAAATAAAATTGTTGATAACAACCCCCCCCCCCCCCTCCCCCCTGCACCATCGGTACGTTTATCAGCGCAAACCTCAAAAGTTAAACCGTAAACATGCGGCTTCGTGACGTATTGGCCGCAATTGCGTCGAAGGGTCATTTTTATTAATCGCCGTGAAAGAGTAATCAATTGCCGAATTGGCTCGGACGTATCGCACCAGTTATATACGTTTATTTATGTCTTTGCGGAAAACGACGTCGATTAAAATGTTCCACATGAGCGTTTGCTATAGTCCAGATACAAAAAGTTTGATTAAATTGCAAGCAATCGTTTTTATCATCTACGATGAGTGATGTATATATCTACGATGAGTGATGTATATATAGTGTTTTACTTTGCCGAACAAACAAAAGTTTTTACATCCATTAGAATAAACAAATATTGTATATGTATTACGTTATTATAATATATATTAAAAAAATTAGTGAAAAATTTTAGTTATAATTATAAATTTTATATAGCCTTCCTTAAATGTCAAAATGTGAACTCGAAATTTGTTACTCTGATGTTTTCGCAATTCAATATGGCGGACTAAAATTCGAAACCTCGCTTAATAATCGGAGATGTTTGTTGTCCCTGATGTATATTCGAGAATCCGTCGACACATTTTCGACAGTCAAAATGGCGGATCCAATATGGCGCATAAAAATCCTCGTCTCTCGCGCTGATCACTATAAACTCGTATTTTTTCGAGTCATTCGTTACCTTCCAACATACCGCGAATGTCACAGAATGTCCCCAGAATATCTGCACATTCTGGAGACATTCTGAGACATTCTGGAGACATTAATTGCTTCTGCCTTATTTTTATTTTCGCTTCTCTCGTTTACTTTAATGTATTTTCAGATCTTTCAGTTCATTTATTCAAACTCTCAGAAATTTAATTCAATTATTATTATTAACAGAGAAGCGAGAAGGGCTACAAATGGTACAAAGGACGAAAAAACACTTGAAAATTGCATTGAATTTCACGGAGCTCCAAATGTTTGTTGACTTTCCTGTAAGCAATACGAGGTGGAGTATTTATAAACATCACGTTAGCTGACAGGTCGCAAATGAAACTTACCCATTTGCAAATTGTGTCAGCACCACCGTTGCGTCATCATGCGACGAAAATTCTGTATTGGTACGAAAAATTGGAAATTTGTCCTTCATTTTTCTATTTCCACGTAATCTGCCTCGCTTTTGATAAATTTCTTTAATTTTCATCTATCTTTTCTGTTTTTTTTTTTTTTTTTTTTTTTTTTTTTTTTTTTTTTTTTTTTTTTTTTTTTTTTTTTTTTTTTTTTTTAGATCGTCTTTTTTGTCGTGGTGGTGGTGGTGATGATATTTCATGACCACTTCGTTGACTAATCGGCATTATTCAGCGAAGCGTTTGAGGGCCACGTGCGCGCAAAGAGAATAAAGAGCATTATTGAATCGCGAATAATGCAAGAGAGGAAATATTCCGTACATACCAGGTGGTACACAGGGCACAAGATCAAAAGTCACGCGGTTGGCTGCGCAGTTTCTCGGGGACGATTTTTCTCCATTCCAACGTGAAAATAGCGGGCGCCAAGGCGGAAACAAACCTCCGCTGCGTGGGCATCTCGTATAAACAAATCTCGAGAAACACACTTCGTTTCCCTCGTTGCATCGGGGGGCCGCCTCTACGTTTTCGTCAAACGAGAAAAATGAAAGACGCTTCGCTTCCCGGGAATTGCAGCTCTGCTGTATTTCGGATTTTTTTTTTTTGGTTAGACTATAGCTGCATGATAAATCATGATAAATACCGCGGGCGGAGGTACACGCGCGATATCGTGCTCTCGCATACGTGATTTATTTTTCATGTATATACGGTTGATACGAATCGTACCCATGAGCAAAACTTTAATATGTCAAAAACAACCTCAGAATACTCGCGGAGGATCAGAGAAGTATATAAACCGCCGTCCCGAATTAACCGACAGTCGCTTTATTTCTGAATGCTGATCTTTCTAGGGTTTCTATCCTCTTGTATGGTTTTTGCTCGCGAGTTTTTCGAAATACTGCATATATACGATTATCATCAAATATTTTTATCAATAAAGAAAGAAGTTCATCTATACGCTGTCGTCAATTATTTCCATTTTTTGTAACAACTTTTTTTCGATTTCTCTCGAATTTATGTTTAATACAATTGTCAATGTGACGTTCGGAAACAACTGTATATAAGTACATTTTTGAAAACAGTCGAATAACCTCGATTGAAACACGGAATCACGTGCAGTTAGCGTTTCGTCGATGTTTGAGCAACCATTCAAACAGATCGGATAGTCGTTGGCTTCATTTCAGGACATTTCATTCGGATGAGGGCGCATTAACTGGACAATATTAATTCCGTTACATCGCGAACTGCAGATCAGTGAATGTCTCACGCTGAATTAACGACTATACGCGAAACAATCCAATTTGACATCATGTCACCCTTTCTGAATTTCATCTCATTAATTTAACAGCAATAACTCTGGAGCGTATAGTGCAATGAAAAATACCCATGAATCCTGGTGAAATTCGATCCGATACATACTGTCTAATTGCTGAACAATTGATGTTCTAAGAAGTCAACTGCTACAATAATATCCGTCGGTCTTGGACTAGATCATGCGGTCATTAAATTGCGTTTGAATTAATTTCTATATATATTTATATCGAAACTACCCAATAGTTGATATCGTGCTCATTAAAGAAACAAACAAAGCGTCAATTGCATCTTTGTTTTGTTGCAATCTTGGAGTTGTAACTGTCATGTAATCAGGTCAGAATAATAAACCAAAAGTCGGAAGAGGGATCCATTTTTCGGCTAATTAGTTTCTGCCGATAACAATGTAATATTACCCCTATCAGTTGGATCACCAAGGAAACTCTCGTTACTTGCGCAGCCAGTTGCATTCAACTTTTTTGCTTCGTTTCCTTTTTATTTTGTAGATAAAACACTATGATGCAGACTAATCAAAATGATCCAAAGGACGAAGCTTGTACGATGAGAGACTTTTCCCTCGTTTTACAAGAAACGATATTACACCTCATTCTTTATCGCATGACGAATTTTGCCCAACAATCAGCATACCCCGTAGGTAATAATAGTATCCGTGCAACTTCAGAGTCCCATTTGAATTTCGTTGCTGGTATCTTTAGTTTCATCAGTGAGACGTTCCTTCCAGTTCTTTCGCCTTTCGAATTGAAATTCAGTTCAGCGCCAGTAGTTAAACTATTTAGAGAGAACGTCATGAAATGTTATTTGGCCTTTTCCCTTCGGAAGAATGTTGCCTTCGTCAATGGCATCATAGTTTTAGGACTTTCTTCAACTACCTTTCAGTCAATTATTCTCTGTTATGGCATTTTAAGCGCAACGTTATTCCAGTTGAAATATACGAAACAAACTCTCAAGAAATAACTCAAGAAAGATGCCGGTCTATTAATATTCGTAGAGCACGGGAGTGAGGTATAAATGCCGGTTGGATCTCCGGTATCAGGGATTGCTGCGCTCTCATCGTGATGCATTCCGTCTGTTCTGCCCTTGATATGGTTTCGACCTTAGCGGAGTATACGGACGGACTTTGCGAACGGTTCGCTGGTCACAAGTCACTTTTGAAGGGAGTCTGGTCTGTCGGCGACCGGCCGGTCGGACCTTCCAAGACAGCTGCCCTTCGGATCTTCCGCATGTGCTCGAGTGTACGTGCAAGAGGCACGGATAGAGAGCCGTGCGTGTAGGGTACCGAGACGCAGAAAGGCTGGAATGCGACATTGAATGGGCTTAGTTAATAGAGGCGACTGCGGGAGTAGTCCGGAGAGTAATAACGCGCCAGGAGGCACGAAGGGTCACCCACGGCAGAGTATCCCGGAGCAGTATCGCGCAGCCCAGCCGGACTCTCCCAATGACTCGTCTCCCTCTCCTCTCTCTCTCTCTCTATCTATCTCTGCCTCTCTCTATCTCTGTCCTATCTGCTTAATTGAACTGCACGTCATTTACCTCGAGCATAACGGAGGAAACTCGTCGAATCAACTGCGAACACGTCTCCCTTGCAGGCTAACGGGCGGACATGTTTTCCTTTCAATTTCAGGGACGATCCCGTCATCGCGATACGCACTTCCGCTTGGCCAATTGCAGGCGTGGTGGCCTTTCAAGTCGTTCAAGTTTTTGATGTGACGTTTTAGCTTGCAGGTATAGGCAGTGTGCTAGCTTTGGTCTGGTAAATCGATAGATAGACGAAACCAAAACATTAACGTAATTGACTGACCAAGCCTAATGGGTTTCGTTACTTTTTAAAATGTATAATAATTTCAATTACATAACGAAATCTATCGATCCATCATGCGCCCAACACGGGTTAAAACTTGCAAAATTACCGCCCCACCGTCTCGTCGTCCGCGGCATCATGCCGCCGAAATGCACGAATCCATTATTCGCATTGCAGGACTGGTCGCCGCTATTCGCCGCCACTGTTTCGCTTAAAGAATGTAATTATACGGCGGAAATTCCAAACGGAACTTTGAATTCGCTTTGCTTTTTTTTTTTTTTTTTTTTTTTTTTTTTTTTTTTTTTTTTTTTTTTTTTTTTTTTCTTTTTTTTTCTTTGGTTTGGTTTTTGCCCTGATGTTCCTCCCCTTTTTTTTTCTCTTTTCGTGGTTTTTTTCTTTTTTTTTTTTCGCGTCGCGGTTATCGGCCTCGTCATTTCCCTCGCGGGAAATGAAATAGAGCGCTGTAATTAGAATATTCAATATAATCGGGGTGTGGTTGCAGCGGCACTCACCGCGATGAATACATTTGAACGAGAAATGAGAAAAACAATGGGCAGCCGTGTACCCGGCAAAATTGTATTTAGTTCTGATTTTAGAGGCGAGCTTTCATCGAACACGATGCCTCGTTAACGACAATCGCATTACTCTGCATGGGTAATCGTTATTAGAAATCATTGCATTATAAATAACGCAGTAACGCATATACTCGTGCGTTTCTCGTTTGTTTTGTCATTTGATTTTTCAAATTTTTATTTTTATTTCATGTGAGCATGTGATTCCGATATGTAAGACAGTAATAAGTTGTTTCCCCAGATATAACAAGTACGTCCAGTTGTCACTGGCGATGACGCTCATTGTGCACATATGATGGACGTACAATGGACGTGCAGTGGATGAAGAATGGACGTAACCATGAAGAGGTTTATTAATGAACGAAAACTGGATGTACATTGTTGATTGTACCTCTGAGTCTGGATGTTCTCTATGTACACGGGTTTGCGATATCTGATTTTCAATATCGATATTTGATATATCAATGCTTATCGATAATATCTAATTAACTCATTGTCGATAATAACGAATTATCACAATGTCGATAATATCGAATTATCAAAATACCGACAATATCGTAATATCGATTTATCAAAATGTCGATATTATTGCTAATATCGAATCGGCAAAAATATTTCAATTCGCCTGTAATAGTGCAGATTACAGGAAATCAAAATATAATATCAATAATATATCATCTTATTGACTATCGTAATATCGATAATATCAGAATATCGATAATATCAGAATATCGATAATATCGAATTATCAAAAATATATCAATTCGACTGTAATTACGCAGATTAACAGGAAATCGAAATTTGACATCAATAATATATCATCATATGGATTATCGTAATATCGATAACATCAGAGAATATCCAAGTATCGGTAATAACAGAATATCGAAATATCGAAAATATTAGAAAATCGTAGTATCGATAATATCAGAATATCGGAGTATCGATAATAACAGAATATCGAAATATCGATAATATTTATTTACATTATATATCAACGTTTTGGAATGTAGATATCGAATATCGATATATTATTATATCGATATAATTATAGATATTTGGATATTTTTGTCCACACCTAATTATAAACATCCAATTCACGTCCAATTCGTCCACGAACGAATCGACAAATATCGAACGAATAATGGACGTCCAGTGGTAATTGGGTCTACTTTATTGTACCATGTAGTTGTTTCACGGGATAATGCGATAAGATCAGAGAAAATTTGTTCGTATTCGACAAAATTAATTTAGTAACATTTTTTACGACATTTTAAACGATATACAATTATTTGGCGAGCAGCGTTAATGTGTTACGTACCTTTTCGAGCATTTAAATTTTTCATTGTTATAATATATACCCAAAGTCAAAGAATTTGAATTTTCGCGCATAAAAATTCATATTACGGGTTCATGCGTGATTAATCGCGTTTTCACGCAATTCAACCGTACGCAGTGCACACATCCGTGCGTATAGTAATAACCGCGAAACGTGATTTTATTAAATATTTTATCGAATGAACGCGATGGAAAAATGCGAAATTCACATACGCGTTAAGTGAAGCGGTAAACATGGAAATTTCGACGCGGCATTAGATCGCGAGTGTACGTCACCGTAATAACTGACAATAAGAAGATTACGTCGATAACGATGAGAATTGATCGAGAGGAGAGGAAGCGCGATTTTGGATATTTCACCTTTGTCATTATGTCTACTGATTAAAATATTGCCGAAACATGCATTCGGAAAATTTCATTTAACCAAGAATCCGTTTGGCGAAATGAATTTGTCGATGACGTATAAATTGACTATTAATGGACAATGCAATACGGAGCCTTCTCTTTACTTTCGAGGATTTTCTCCGTTTGATGAACGGGATGTCGTCCGTTCTCACGGGATGTCTTTTGAGATACACTAGTTCAACATTTGAAGAGGTGACTGTAAATAAATGATAAAGCGCGAAGCAAAAATTTTATCGACTCGCTTGAGCATGCAAGACTCTTTGACCGTTAAACTCTATCGACCTAAATTTTCGGTAGACGACCTTGATGCTGGTCGAACGTCGACGACAGACGTTAAAAAAGAAAAATAGGTCTTTTGCATTTTTGATCAGCGACCTGCACAAAGCGCCAAAGCGCTGGATTATTTAACGATCGGTAGCAGTAGATTACGAGGTTAAGTCGATCCCAAGGGTAAACTGAGATTATCGGACAGTCGTTAATTAGATTCACGCCAGCCATCGTCAGGCTCGGTAAGGCGGTAATGGTAATGGAACGTTAAATCGACATATCTGAAAGCGACGTCACAGCTCTGGGGACGAAGGACGCATAATAATAATCAATCATGACTTGGCTACCTTAAAATTTTACAATCGAGAAACTGACGAGGTAAGACTCCCAAAAAAAACAAAAAAATTAGATCGACTATCGATCACCCTCGCGTCGTCCAATCGCTTCGCTAAAAAACAACGATTTATTATTCTTCCTTGGTACCATTAACAGCTGAAAACTTCGAGAACAGTCGATGGACTCGCGCGTATTTACCTCGACGTAAGTTCGAATGAGTGAAAATCAGTCCTGGGGGAAATTAACATTTCGATGTTGCCCTGTGCAAAGGGATATAAGGCATGTAAATTCTTCTTCGTTACTTTTGCGCCAGGTGTCGTGTTTCACATCTAGCGAATGTTAACAATGGAAACAAAGAGTCGGCTAAAGAATTTAACACAACATCGATTGTTGATCTTGAAAATGTTAATTTAACGAATGCAGAGAATTGATCTGATAACTCCTAGGTATTCCTAGGTTAGTTAATTATTTGTAAAACTGGCACGAAAACACTTTTCAAGTGATGCTGACAGAAATGTCGGACATCTGTTGAAAGTGTATAAGAATGAAATAACTCTTTGAAAATGACTTCAAATAAAAGTCTATATACCTAAAAGCCTTTCATCAGAAAATAATTATCCGACGCAATCCCATACGCAATTTATAAAAAAAAAATAAATACAAATATATACATTTTGTGTCCACACAAATACGTGTCCTGATGTATCCGTAACGAACGAGAGATGGAATTAATTTTTCCCCGTCCTGGATACATTTTAACAATTAGTTCGGACTCGTGAAACTAATATTGTGGTCTTTGAGTTGAACGCGTTCGCGCCTTCATTTGGTATTCAGCGAGAATAATTTCACTCTCGAATCCATTAGTCGGCCAGCGTCCTGGCGGCGTTATACTACTGCTTTAAGGACGACAGGCGCGGTGTGTGTAAGTGACCTTAATATACTTGTACTCCCTCTGGGAATGTTCCTTGCGCGCACAACAGACCCGCGGTACGAAAAATCCCGAAGCAAAAAAGGCGAGCAAAACGTAACAAAAGACATCATTACATACCCAACGGTATATAAGCAGGGAATATACGACAGTGTTCGTCATAATTTCACACGGCGAGTTCGCAAAGTTGACTTTTATTTGCCTTTTTATGCTTAAATCGTAATCGATGGTAATAGTGATTTTGATTGAACTGCAAAATTGAATTTTATGGGATCGTGCAATTTATTTGAATAATACGTTAATTATTAAGAGATTGTACTTGTATCTAATTGTACGTTCTTATACAATTGGTAAAATATATGTGAATAAACACCTTGGCGACAGGATCTATTCTATAGGGAAAGACTAATTTAACGTTTCAGCTATTATTGTGGACCTCTTATATCATCGTTTCTTTTATATATATTTTCCTCTCACCAATCCAATTACGTTTCGTACCTTTTATTAAACTGTCAGGTATTGTTTACGATATTTCCCCTTTCATATGGTTAATTATCCATATATGGCTAATTGACTATATGAATTCACTGAATTATGCATTAAGAGCATAATCGCAATGCTTCAATATAATTCAACATAATGCAATACTGATCAGTATTGCCAAGTTCTGAAAGATGCAGCAATGAAAGTTGAAAGAGAAAAATAATAACCATTACAATGTAAATGTACCAGTTAGGCCTTTTACTCCCAAACTCCATATCCGACCTTTTTTTGGGTCGCACTTTCGAATGGCGCAGATCACACTTTCAAAATAAAAGATGGCGGCCTGTTCACTATACGTACTAAATGCGTTGAATTTCGTTTATTCGAATTGCATTGAAAAAATGTCGTAGCTCAAAAATTGCGTTTTTTCAATATGCTTGAAAACAAACGTTTTAAACACACTATATATAAAAAATTTTAAACGCTACATTGGAAAGAGCGACCTCAAAAATAATTGAATATGCAACAGTTTCATAGGCATTTAAAAAAAGGTCGTCACAGTCGGACCAGGTCCTTATGGTCGGACTGTAGAAAATTAATGAGATACCATATGGAAAATTATAAAAAATAATCCGCACTGATTGAGAAAGACCAGAAAAAAGACCGCAATTATCAATAAAGAAGAAGTACAAGAGAGAAAGGTGAAATGAGACAAAGTAGAGGGGAAATAACGACAAACAAAATTATGAAAACGAAAAAAAAAAAGTTTATTACGTAATTTAATATTAACAAAAATAAAACTTCATGAAAGTATAATTTTCAATTTCCTTGCCATCTTATTTTAAAGGTACACAAACTCTGTAATATACTCAACATGTATATTATCTATGCGAAAAAATCTCTTTATGTAATAATATTCCTCTCAAATTACGACAAAAATGTTCCAGACTAAAACAAAAAAGGCATTATTTACTTTTTCTCGAATTCGCACATTTTGAATAAACTATAGTTAGAAAACAAAATCTATAGTATTTGCAAAGAAATAAAGTAAAAGATAAAGATCATTTTTGTAGTGTAAATTATTTTGAATTGTCATAAAATCATAAACTGATTTAAAAGCAAAACTAAAAAGTTAAGTTGACGTTTTGTAAATATTACCAAAATATTACTATTCGTCTTCTTTAATGCTGAATTTATTTGTCTATATTATTGATACATTTGAATAAAGTTTAAATTATCAATAATATCAATAATTAGTATAATATAACTATATACACTGCATGACGTAAAATTCATAGAATTTATAGTTATAAAATATTGTATTTATAAAGTTAGAAAGGGAAAACTGACGAATAGAAAATTACCCATATAAGGAGAAATGACGAATAAATATTGACATAAGTCATGAAAAATAATCTGGAATAAAAAAAAATATAAGAATTAAAAACTAACAAGAAAGCGATGAAAGAAAAGGCACTGGACTAGGAAAATTTAACGGCATTGAAATACGAACGAATATAGAAATGAACAAGAAATATTCATACATATAAAAACAAAATACAAAATTCCTGAAATGCAAGTAAACCAAGAAATCGTAAGCGATAAGGTGCTGAAAGTAGAAGAAAAAGGTCCAGTTAGGAATTACGCTGGAAGACCGTAATGACGCGAAAAGAGGAGAAAGCGCCGACACATATAAAACGGACGAATGAAAGAGAAATAGAAAGTGGGAAAATGGGACGTGCAACATTTTTAAAAGTACCGGAAGGAGAGCGAGAAAAACGAACCAAAAAAGCAAAAGTGGAAAGCAAATTTGAAACTTGGAGAATTCAAAGTGGTGGGAAAGTTTCCGGATAGGGAGTGTAAAAAATTTGTCAGCGTAGACGAGAGAAAAGTCGTGTGAGAATTACGCGTCTAAAGAGAGTGATATAATAATGCGAAAAAGTGAAAAGGAAAAAGTTGGATATATGTATAGGTGAAAGAGAAGGAGTTGAAAATTTTTTTGACGAGAGGGAAGTCGACCCCAGCGTTACGTTTAGCAGGGCGCTATACGGTGCGTTGGTCTCTGCACACAAGCTTATAAACGTGAAAACGCTCGCAATTGTAGCCATTCAGAGTGTACCTCGCAGCTCGGCGAGTTTCAGCGGATAAATGCGATTGTAATAATGCGCCGATATTACCCTTCCGTGTGTTTTTCTGCAATGCGCGAGATTATCGCACTTCTTAATTGAACGAACGACCCGGGCGAAAGTCTCCCATCAGGGCTCGCCTGCTGTTTCAGATATTTCTCTTATTCCTTAATCGTTCCCTAACTCGGCATTCTTTTAGCGCGCTAAACCCTCAATACATTCATCGTATTATGTTAATTGGATGTTTTAAACAATGAGGGACCATCACTTTTTATTTAATTAAATTCAGGACTTATATATATATATATATATCATTGAATATTATGGTTATATTTGGTTACATGGTTACATTTTCCTATAGTAACTATGGGATCAGTTATAGGACTATTTCAAAAAATTGGATGATGATAGCTTTTGGCTATTAGACAACCTATTTATGTTTTCGCATCCATTACGCGTGAACAATGGACACATCTGGACAACTGTACGATTATTGGGGAACTCTATATACACGTAAATGAAGATATATCCAGAAATAGTGTTGGAATACGTCGCTATATAATTAAAACACGCATCCATATGTTGTCAATATAAGAAAAGCCAAAAAAAGCAAAGTGTACATTTCTACTAAAAGTAAATGAAACGATGAATGAAAAATGGTTGAAAATGAACGAAAATTCGGCAAGTTCTAACGGTAACAATCTGCGCTTTGAAACGATGAAACAACACGTTGCGTTCTATACACGGCTGACAAACGAGTTTACCGTCGGAACAATACATTGATTCGAAAATAACATAGAAGCGCGGCACAATTCAATTTGTAAATATAATTCATCTCTCGGGTGACTCGGGCGCGAGAAGTTTGGAACGGTGTTTGTTCCGAACGCGCATTCCGACAATGCAAATTCATCCGCGATAGCGTCAACATCGGTAAGCGCGATGCAACCGCCCTTGAGCCTTACTCCAGGTGCACCGTATGAATGCGGCACGCATCTATATATACGTGAATGGCTTTCGGAGAAGTGATTATACTTGTCGCGCGTTAGGTCGCCGCCCTATATATATGCAATAGAGAATTGTCGTGCTCCTTTGATGTACCGCTTCATGCTGGAAATGGCTTAGGGACACCACCCTCCCATCACCTCCGTTTCCCCTCTCTTTCTATCCACATCGCGTTTATTCTCTTGCTCTTATGTACTCGTGTACACCTGCATTCCGACCGTCGTCGTCGCGAACTCTCTCTTTCGAACGCACTTTAACATTCCCCATATCCCTCTCGCTCGTTTAGCTCATCTCGTTTGCTCCCTGTCTCAAATTTCATTAGCTCTCGCGCCATTCAATTTCTCCGAGACATCGGTTTGAAAGAAAATGCAATCGACCAATCTCTCTCGTCATCACTGTAAGTCATGGACAGCGTTCCCTCCCCCGAGCTGCACCGAGAGAAAAAGGAACGTCGAGAGCGCGTCTTGCAGAAATGTCCTCTTTGAGATTTCGATGAAAAGAAAGGAAAAAAAAAAAAAAAAAAACAATCATGGAAATATTTAGTTGGTTAATCGAATGGATCAAAGTCATAATCGTACTATCGAATTCGGATGTGAATATATATATAGTCAGTAGCATTTTCTTGCTGGGACTAAAAAATAAATGGCAAAACTTATAGTGGAAGGCGGTATCACTAGCAGCGCACCGCTAGCGATAATGCACGTACCTTTAAGCTGCACTACGGCACGGAATGTACAAGAGAACGGCATATCTGGGTCAAGACGACAAAGGAGGCGTCAACATTGTTCGGTGTATGTCTTGCCCTGAAACTCACGTTACAAACTTGGTGGAGGCGATATGTAAACGCAGTGATTTAAGGCTCGACGTAAACATTATGATTTAGGACTTGGATCACGAATGAAACGTTACAATCTTGCTCGATCCAAACGCCGAGAACAACGTCAATGTGCGATTGCACTTAATCGAATCCTGAAAATTTGTAAATATTCGTTTTCTGTCCCGGCGACACTTTTTTTTTGCATTGGGTGCAAAAACTTGGTCAAACATCATTATGAAAATCAGAAACAACGATTAAACAATTAAAATGACAATTCCCATGATATTAATGTACTTAATCTAGATGGATCTTCTTTTAGTCATCAGGCTTATAATCGTTGCGACAAAACACCATAAAGCTCATGTGCTAATTCTGAAACCATATCTACGAAACCATATATATATATATATATATATATACGTATATGAAAGATGTAAATTATCTCGTGGCATGGGAATTTACAGTGAAGGCACTCGATGGAGTAACTCGGACACGGCAATGTGTATCCAGTCACATCCGTGTTTTCTTCCGTCGCTCACTTTCGTTGTAGCTATACATACATACCTACACCGGAAGCGTGGTTGCGTTTAATTACACCGGTCACAATATTGTTTCCGTGTCGAGAACTCGTCGCCACGTCTGCCGGGGCACCCAGTGTTCCTGCCACGAACAGTTCTAATTAAATACTCGTTGTCGGCGATGTGCGAATGTATACGGGACCGAGCACGGTTTCTAACGACGGCATCATTGACATGTAACGTGTGTGCACGCCTCGGCGTCGGTGATGTGCGAACGTGCTCGTTTCTTCATGTGGTTTTATTCCCGAGGAAAACTTCCGGATCGCCAAAGTCCGCCTTAAAGCGAATTTTCTTCAAGCAGCGAAGATCCCCCCCCCCCCCCCCTAAAGATGTGTGTGTGTGGGCCGGGGGAGGGGGGTCCTCTTTTTCACTGGTTACATCTCGCCCTCTCCATCCAGTCACTACCTTCGAAATCGGCTTCCGTTCTTGGGGAAATGAGAAAATTGCAATCGAATCCAACGTCCTGGAAAGCCGGCGACGTAATCTATTGGATCTTTTGTACGAGAACGTTGGAATATGTGCTTCCCGTCGATTAGTTCGATGAATGAAGCTTTTTTCGTATTCATTCGGTTACGATTTAGTTCACGTATATACGTTGCGGAGATATTGTTTGAATTTAAGACGTAATTTATGGCATGACGGAATCTTTCATTGGAAAGTCAAGAGAGTAGAATGGATGAACGCTTTTTAGGACATTCTAGCGATAAGTTTTTCGTAACTGCTTCTTTGTTATCTGCAGGAATAGTTATTCCGTGGTTTTTTATCATTTTATTTATTATAAATGGGTTTAATATTTCGTCGATCAATAGAAAAATAATAATAATAATGATAATTATGCCCTCACAGAAAAAAATATGTTCGGTGTCCGAAGTGACAACCAATTGGGTGTAAACCCCAATTTTTTAAGTGTTTACACCGACTTGGGTGTCATTTCGGACCCCGAACAATATTTTTTGGTGTACATTTCCGTAAGGGTGTTTTTACTATAACCTAAAATTTTACAATTATTAAAAGAAATAAAATATTAATGGTAATTTTGAAGTAATTTTCTGTTTAGAAAAATAGTTTGTTTATATATATATATGTATGATTTCTGCAATTTCAACAAAAGGTACCACGTTTCTATACATTTATTTATGTTTATTTAGGTAAGCAGTGTGAATTTTCCTACGTTCTTTACTAGCCATTTTCGCAAAGTTTAAAAAGCTTTGAAAACAACACATCTCGCATTCCATTTGTTTAATTAAAGGCTGTTTAACGTCGTAACGCTGCACGCGCGTACGATATTGCGTCTCACTTCCCGCAACAACGGTAAAATGTTCATTTTGCATGAGAAAACATTGGCTTTAAAAGTATTAAGTTTTAAATAATTTTAATATATCGTAATTTTTGTTTCGATTCTTTGTTTTTATGTTTATAATGAATATTTTTACATAAATAATATTTATAGTTACTACAAAACTTTTCCTCCCTTATATTTTCTTTCCATTTCGCGAGTTTTTGCAACCTTAACCGTTTCGCAATAACGAATACTGCAACGACTACGGGAAATAATCCAGCTACTAAGTACGCCTTATTTAATTTCGCATTCAGTCGTTAAGCCCCTCTCGTGCTCGCATGCCAATCTTTGAAATGTAATTCTCACCTTAACTTTTATAACAACGTCTCGTATCCCTCTACATTTCATTACAATCTGCTTTCCTTTTATTTTCGACCCCTTGGCTAATGAGTTAATCAATTGACGGTACTTAATGAAGACGTACTTTTAACAAATATAATTGTATTTAACATTAATACAAAATTTACTACTTCCAAACAAAAAGTGACGCCAACGTGAAAAGTAATATTTATGTAAATATTCATTAAAGAAGATAGTTAGCGGATGATGGAAACGAACATTGCTTAAATTGCGGCGAATCTGTATATACACTCTTCAAGAGCTTTAAGCGATAAGTTCGGGAGCTTTACGCAAACTTTTAATTTGCGTCGTTTATTGTCATTTTTTCTTTTATACCCCGTCGTCTTCCATCCGAGGAGAGAGTAGGGCCGCGGAGACAGAATGCAGGAAGAATTAAGAGCTCGACGGGCGCCGTGTAAATGAAATTCCATCGATTCAATCGCGATCGGGGCAATGACTATTATTGGCAAAATAATTACGGGAAAACGATTTACGTCGAGGTTGTTCGACAAAAATAATACCCCTGGATATTCTTACAGTGCTTTCGATGGAAGTACATTTATTATTACGGCAGTTTCGATTGTTTCGTATCGCTTCGTCTTGTAATTCAATTTATAAAACTCAATCGGTGCGATCGGATATAAACAGGCAAATGTAGTCAATTTACGCGCGATTCGACGATGATTCTTGAATTATTGAAAATTTACAATGTTTTCAGATAATGAAAAAAAAAAAAAACATATGTAAAAATTGTATAACAGTCATCAAGAATAGACGAAATTTAAAGACAATTGCCAAGATAGATAATAAATGACAAAAATAAACAATTGATCCAACAGCTGGAAGTATATTTCCCCCTCCTTAATTTCTTTGGTTGCTTTGTGATAACTCTGGTTTATTATTATACGATATCAAGGGTACAAATAACTTTTCTTCTACTCATTCGTAATGTATCTAAACACTTTTGTATTATTTTAACAATAATTATGGATTTTACAATTATTAAATAAACAATGGTGAAAATTTCTTTTTTTTTTACATTACTTGCGTCCCTCAAATCATCGTCCCTTGTATCGAGGTTCTAGAGATGATATGACCAAAGCTATTATTGGTAAAAATTGTGACATACTTATTGTTGTTATTTTTTATCAATGTGTAGCAGTAAAACGGGTCAGTTTCATAAAAAAAAATCAATATTTTTTCAATATCTTTTTTTCTCATAAAGTATGCGTTAAAACAAAATTAAGCTTTTTTTTGTTTAAAATTTTATGCAGAATAAATAGAATTATTATTTTTTTTTTTTTAAATATATTATTATTTTATTCTGAATTTTCAATTTTCCTGCTTGAGGTCCGCCATCTTGAATTTCTTAATTTTTACATCAGATTTTATATTAGCGACCCCAAAAATATAAGAATATATGGGAAGAACAGTTTAATATCATTTCTAGCTTAATTAAAAAAAAGGGTTAACGGAAATTGAGAAAACAAAACGTCCGAAATCGATAAAACAGATAAAGAATTAACGAATAGTGACGAAAAGATTGATGAAAATTTATATAAATTAACAAAAATAACATTAAATACACATGTAGAAAATTACAGTATCATGATGATAGGCAATTGAGCTAGCTAGCCCTACAGTTAATTTTTACTAGGAATATTTAAGTAAGTTTATTTAAAAATAAAAATGATCGTCACTGTAAAAAAGAAACATACGACATGTGAATAATTGTCCAAATGAATAATAACTGTACTTTAACTATAGTTAATGGAAATTAAAACAAAGTTGATGTTATTAATTATTATTATTATTAAATTAATTATTATTAAATATTAGAAAGAATAACATCAAATTAGTTAAAAATATCCTTGGAGACAATAACTGTCTGGCTAATACAATTTTAGATTGTCTGAAGAAACTAAAAAGTACGTCAGTTCATAAAATATAATTCTTTGAGGTAAAAAAGTACAAAACCGAATCTTTTAAAACCACAAGTACATTATATGTTAGAGGCGTATGTATATATCTATTTTTACATTTTTTATATTCTTTACATTTTTATTTTTATATATAATATATTATATATACTATATAATATTAATATTAAATAAATATACAATATATCAACAAAATTACAATATATTTTTGATAAAAGTGGAATTACAAATAAAATCATGTAAAATTTTGTAAAACATCGCTCCGTATATTCGTCATTGCCGTTTCTTATGTATTATCTTCATTTTCTGTTTTCCAGCATCGTGTAATTTCAATTCGATCAACAAGGAATATTCGTTAAATGTCAAAACTTTACCTTGAAAGATTGAAATTTTCGCAAATATTTTCACGATATATATACAGGCGATTCCCTTTCACGTTGAAGCAGTCAGAATGATATGTCCTTAAAACTCTCGTGACGAAAGGAGTCACCAAGATCATTTCCAGCATATTTAGCAGCAGTACCTTATAAGAGTACGGTGTATGAATAAATTCATCGTCCGTGTTCTCAAGCTTATATAGCAGCTCACAATTTATTCATTTCATGCTAACGACATTTCTTGCCTACGCTGCTGGTTGTAACGCGTACACGATTGTAAATTACCTTCCTCTGTCAAAATAAGTAGGTGAAAACTTGTTCGAATTGTTGATGATGAACTAATCAAGGACGAAACAACACATTTGTCCAAAAAAAAGATCTCCCTTCTCGCTTTGTGTTGGTTCATCTAAAAATTTTACAAATAATTTCTTCTCGATATTGTCAGTAAAATTTAAAAGATTTGTCTAAAGTAAAATATCTTATGAAAGACTCGATAACATATTTTACGAATATTATTTCGGGTTATGGAAATAATGAAAATCCCAGGTGTGATGTTTATATACGGTAAAGTTTCTAAAAGCGCAGATATTCGTTGACATTGCTTTTGTTTATTTTTATTCGTAGCCTCCAATGTTGAAATGCCAGTTTTCCTGGGGGGGGGGGGGGGGGGCGACTTTTCCCTAACTTCTCTGCCGGGGATGTGTGAGCTCCTAACACTGTAGGAGCATAATACAACAATCGTCATGTATATTTCATCATTATATGGGTTACACCTTACGATTATACGTATCAAAAGCGACTTTGAACGACGGAAAGAGTTTTGCATCCTGAGCAACCCCAATATGTCTTGTTCGAGAAATCTCGGTCAAAGAATTATAATCCGGATGATTTCCCGTTTGTTATATAGCGGCAAATCAGCAATTGGTCATGATGGAGCCCCATTATGCATATATATACTCGTTATTGCGAAGGTCGTAATATCGCCCTCGAACTGTACAGCGATTCAATAATTCCTTATTTATATATATTCATGGCCCTTGGGGACAGAGGGCAGGGGAGGTTGGTGTCCTCGAACAGCATCTAGGCTTCCGTCCCACATCGGGAATGCGAGTAGAGCTTTGTAGTCTCTCGATAATGGTGTGTATATACCGATGCGAATACCCGTGCCAGCAATGGCGAGGACTTTTAATCGGAAATGTATTAGAAAAACTTGATTTCGAGAAAGTCGGAAGTTCAGATTGGAAAAAAAGATAATTCGAATATAGCAAAAAGTCATGCGTCAAAACGATTTAATGTAGAATTAAAAGAAGAAACTAAAAAATTAATAATTAGAAACACAAAGGCCATCTTTCTCATCTTATATATATATATATATATATATATATATATATATAGAAAATGGCAATTTACTGGAAGCTCTCTAAGATCTCGAAGAAAAAGCGCAAGGACATTAATTTCTATTCGCCGGTGAACTTTCTCATTTCCGTTAAATATCGTCGAATCACTGAGAAATTTATTCTGGTAAAGCTCTGGTTTTCCAGTTATACATCACCGAAAAATCCCGTCGACTCGAAGGGTTGAAATGAGTCTAGCCAGTGCGAGGTTGCGCTTCGATCGAGGAAAGCAAAGAGGCAAGAAGATTCTACATCCGAATCCCCCAATAATTCATTCCCTTACTTACTCTCTCTCTCTCTCTCTCTCTCTCTCTCTCTTTCGCTCTTAAACTTTTCTTCTTTTCCGCCCTGTCTTCTCTTTTTCTCGCTCGCAATGAGTCAGCCAGCATCCTCGAAACTCCCCGACGATGACTCAATCTTGGGGAGACTTTTCCGACGCCA
>JAPYZR010005546.1:0-19149 GCA_030522945.1 Trichopria nigra
TTCTACTACCTTTACCCACCCTTCTGGTCTCTGCTCGATACTGGTCGTTATATCGTCGGTGTCGTGGACACATTTATTCAGTGATCAATAATCGTGCAATTTACAAAAAATGGCCTTTTTATCTGCACGATTAGCCGCTTCGGTGGCGAAACAGCTACCGAATGCAAATATGCAGGTAAACATATCCATATTAATTAATAGTTTGCGTGGAAAATGTGCTCCCCGATCGAGGACGGCATACATTTCTGTTCTCATTGCTTTCGGCCGCCGACATTTTTCGCCGCAGCTACTGATAAGATCCACATTTTTACCACATTTACGAATGTTCTTTTATACATTTGTAGATTTTTTAGCATGACTTTGTACTTGTCAAAGATGCATTTGTCATCTCATTTTCAATTAATGGCAATTCTTTATAACGTATTACATAAACAGAAGAAGCAACTGTTATGTAATAAGTATTTTCAAAATGAGTGCAATTCTGTACATTTAAGTATGTTTCAAATATTTTATCCCATTTTCCAGATAATCTGGCCTTCTATGGGAGTGGCCTCTCGCAAATATCACATTTCCTGCAGTCGAAGATCTGCCGAAATTTCTTCGATCTTGGAGGAGCGTATTCTTGGCTCTGCACCAAAGGTGATACAAATTAGGTTACTTTCTATAGGTTGCAATTTTTTCATTCTATATGTGAATTTTTAAAAATTGTTCACCAATTATAGACCTTAGTTACATAATTTAAAAAACTGTCTAAATGCATATCTTTTATTTTGTCGTCGCACAGTACTCTGATCCCGATAAATAATGAATTTTATCAGTATAAAGTTATACAATATTATGGAAAACAAATATTGTAAAAATATTAATTTTATGTATTGGTTCTATTTTTGCAAATTTTAAGTCAAGTTAAAATTACAATTGTAGGAACTATTGTAAAATTATTTAATTTTATTATAATCTTTAAATCAAATTTAGTGATATAACTATGTGAACTACTTTATCAGATTTCTATTACTCCATTTATATTTATATTTACAATTTAAAAATGAGAGAATTTTCTCAAATAATTTTTGAACTCAAATTGAACATTCAATTATTACAAAAAGATAAAAGCAAATTTTATGTCATTGATGATGTATTTTAAGATTAAATATCTTCATTAAAGGAGGTATAGTTGATTTATTAGAAATAAATTGCTACCATAATTAATCAAAACTAACTGTACAAAATATGTCCTTTCAAAATATATACTTAAAGATTATATTGAATAGCTTGACACGTTTTTAAATGTTTAATTTAAAGAGTAAATCATTTAAAAATTATAAATATAGGCCAATCTTGAAGAAACCGGCCGTGTACTTAGTATTGGAGATGGTATTGCTCGAGTCTATGGTCTCAAAAATATCCAGGCAGAGGAGATGGTGGAATTTAGCTCTGGTCTCAAGGGTATGGCCTTGAATTTGGAGCCTGACAATGTAGGTATTGTCGTCTTCGGTAATGACAGGCACATTAAAGAAGGAGACATTGTCAAACGAACGGGAGCCATCGTCGATGTACCTGTCGGTGATGAGTTGTTAGGACGTGTCGTCGATGCCTTGGGTAATCCCATTGATGGCAAAGGTCCTCTCAACAATAAACTTAGATTCCGTATTGGTACCAAAGCTCCTGGTATTATTCCAAGGTACAATTTACTGTTAACATTTACTATTCTTTACCCAGCATAATTTCATTCTGAGCAACATATTAACTATTGCATTTCTAAACAGAGAATCTGTCCGAGAACCTATGCAAACTGGTATCAAAGCTGTTGATTCGTTGGTACCAATTGGACGTGGACAGCGAGAGTTGATTATTGGTGACAGGCAGACAGGAAAAACTGCATTAGCCATTGACACCATTATTAATCAGAAACGATTCAATGATGGCAGTGATGAGAAGAAGAAATTGTACTGCATTTATGTTGCCATTGGTCAGAAACGATCGACGGTCGCTCAAATCGTCAAGCGACTTACTGACAGTGGAGCTATTAACTACAGTATTATTGTATCTGCTACTGCATCAGATGCTGCTCCACTGCAATACCTTGCCCCCTATTCCGGATGTGCTATGGGAGAGTATTTCAGGTACATAGTATATATACATTCAAAGTTTTACTTTTCTATTTCATTCTACATTTGTAAACTTTTGTCTTTGATTTGATAAAATAACATTTAAGACTTTAATACATTTCTTTGTTTGTTTATATAGTATATATAATAATTTATAAATAAATTTGATTTTGTTATGCAGGGATAATGGAAAGCACGCTTTGATCATCTATGATGATTTATCGAAGCAGGCTGTTGCATACCGTCAAATGTCTCTGTTACTGAGACGACCACCAGGTCGTGAGGCTTACCCTGGTGATGTATTCTACCTTCACTCCCGTCTCCTTGAAAGAGCAGCTAAAATGAACAAGTCGCTCGGTGGTGGATCGTTGACTGCCTTGCCAGTCATTGAAACCCAGGCTGGAGATGTATCAGCCTACATTCCTACTAACGTAATTTCCATTACTGATGGACAGATCTTCTTGGAAACTGAATTGTTTTACAAGGGTATCCGACCTGCCATCAACGTCGGTCTGTCTGTATCCCGTGTAGGATCTGCGGCTCAAACCAAAGCTATGAAGCAGGTTTGTAAAACATAATTTAATATAACATTGAAAGTGACATTATCTAATCCTACATATGTGTCTGAAACTCCAATACAGAATCATTGCACTTTACATTATTCATACGATATTATCCTCATAACCTACATTTGTTACTTAGGTTCCTATTTATTGTCATCCAAGATCAATTCCTGTTTCCTGATCTGTACGTGAAAACAAACTTAGATCCATGTTCTGTAAATGTCAGTTAATTTATTTATTTCCCTAGCAAATGCAAATACCAAGTTATTTTATAATATTTTTGTGATAGGTTGCTGGTTCCATGAAACTGGAGTTGGCGCAGTACCGAGAAGTCGCCGCCTTCGCCCAATTCGGTTCCGATCTCGATGCAGCGACCCAACAACTGCTCAACCGAGGTGTCCGTCTCACCGAACTTTTGAAACAAGGACAATATGGTAATCACAGATTTTTTTACTTTGCATTTATTTCTTCCTGCGTGTATAATTATTTTTTATTATAGAATATTTATTAATAGAATAATTACAGAATAATGAGTTTGTAAAAGAGATAATGAGTTTTCTATTATTAAAGTAACAATCAATCTTATTGAATATTAATTTATAAAAAAAAAGATCATTAATTTTGATAAGCAATTTAATTTTATGAATCCTGAGATTAAAAGAAAATTTTGAAATTTTTAGTTCCAATGGCCATTGAAGAACAAGTTGCCGTTATTTACTGCGGTGTCCGTGGATACCTTGACAAAATGGATCCCAGCAAAATCACTGCTTTCGAAAAGGAGTTCCTCGCACACATTAAGTAAATATTATTTGTTATTTTAAATGTGACTATTGTTTGTATAGAGTGAGTAAAAAATTAAAATGTTTTTTCTTTTTCAGGTCTACGCAAAAAGAGCTATTGGCCACCATTGCGAAAGAAAACATCATTAGTGAAGACTCCGATGCCAAAATGAAGAAGATCGTCACAGATTTCTTGGCTTCATTTAGCGGTTAGATTCGATCAGTGTATTGAAAACAATTTAAAATAATTGGTTAAAACAATTGCCATCTTGGTTTGAAACCAAGGAAGGTCATTTTTTAACTGCATGTTGCGAGTACATGCTTAATTCCACATTAATACAGCTAAGCGATATTCGTCATTCAGAATATATGTAGATACATTACACAATTCATATATTCATCTTCAGCGCTCGAAAACTTCACAATCGAATAAATTGTTAGGTAAAACCAAAATGAATGATTTTCATTTATATGTTTTCCCATGTTGAATTACTTTTTGTCTGTTTTGTATGTCGATTGTCGCACTCTGAAAAATGAAGGAAATATATATGTTTTACATCTAAATCATTAAAACGTTTTTAAACTTGTGTGTTCATTATAATGTTATGGAAACCAGAATGGTATCTTGGGTAAAAAAAATTTATAGAATATGTCATTCATATTACAAGTCGAGATTGGAGTCCAATTAAAACTCAACGTCACAAGAGGCAAGTATGAAAATGATTTTATACATGAGTTGGGTTTATTACTTTAGCTTGAGAATCTTGAATTAATTTTGAATGTTTTTTAATTTGGTATTAAACTGATAAATTTATGGATGTCATTCTAGACATGATAAGACGAGGGTTAGAGGAAGCGGTTGTCATCAAAAAAGATGAAATTTCAAGTCTATTCTTATATTGTATGTATACATCTTATAAAGCCAAGTTTCATTACGGCAGGTGCTATTTTGGAACAGCCATAACTGGTTATATTTAATTTAGTTTTAATTGAAAATCTTCCATAATGTTGGGTCATATGAAACCTCTGTTTAAAAAAATATGATTATTTAAAGGATGCATTATGCAAATGTTCGAATGACTGCCATTGGAGTAAATAGGTGTTTGAACATTTGTAATATACATACATCCATCTAAAAAAAACATTACTTCAACGGTGAACACACCATAGAGTCCTATATATATCTACGGATAATCTCTGAATATTTCCACTTATTTTTATGAAATAGAGGGTCCGAAGTAGAACAGTAACCGAGCTTATCAACAATAAAAGTATATAAATAAAAAATGATTGAAACTGTTTCACAACTTATCTATAGAGGGATGATCCTACATAATACATAAAATCCACCAAAAAAGTCCCGTGAAAATCATTTAAAATAAAATGTGAACTTATCGAAACAAATTATTTTTAAGGAAAAATAATTTATTTTCTAAAGTTTTCACTTAATACTACTATACATAATTTACACTGGCATTTTGTTGAGGAATTATATGTGTGTTGTGTAAACTCAACGAATATATTCGTTGGTAGTAAAATGATTCCCCCTTCCACAGCCCAAGTTTTGAATAAACCTTTCAACCATGTTTTATATTTTGTATACTTTTCCTGTTTTGAGGTTAGGTCGTAACTTCTAATTTTTTTATAGAACATCATTTTGAAAAGACAGCCCATTTCTTTGCCACTGTTTTCCTATGTTTTCCTATGTGAAAACAGGTATCTAATTCATGTTTTGCATACAAAATTGAGGCTGGGAACGGTCGCTGTATTGAAAAAACGTGAAAAAAATCACTTATTTCAGAGTTTTTGAAATAGGAAAATGTTGAAATTCTTATGCACAATTTGGCTTTTACATATTCAAGAATGAGAGTTGACAAAAGAGAGTCCCTCATTTGATATATCGATACAATTCGACAGCAATTTGAATATCGTTGAATCTCGAATTTCAATTGGTCAAAGAGGTCAAAGAGAAAGAGAGAAAAAACATCGCAGAGAGAGCATATGTGCCCCAACATAAGCACATCACACATATGTATGTTGATTTTTATCTTTTTATCTTTAATTTTTAATAGAACAAATGTTTTTGAAATGAAATGTTGGAGGAATTGTAGTACAAAATTTGTAAATAAAATAAAACATCAAAAGAATTAATTTCATATTCGATTGAAAATTTATTTACTTTTTATTTAAAAGAATTCTGATATTTGTTCAAAATCACAATTAATTGAATTAATAGATAGAAAAACTTGTTACACTTGTCTCAGGTTTTTCAACACAACATTCTTTATTGGTTAGTAAGTTCTCCATAACGAGGATACTGCAAAAATGTTTCAAGATGACGATTGGGATATTGGTGATGTATGTGGCCTTTTTATATGTCTTGATCGATAAATTAAATTTTTTAATTAAACTTATTGATCATTTTTATGTTTTTTTTCAGGATTATTTAAAAGACTTTGACAGTTCAAATGTTGTGTCGAGTATTCGACCCAGAGAAGACAGCAATTGTGAATTGCCTTCAAAAAAACCACGGCTCGAAAATTCAACTTCTCAAAGTAATCTTATAGATAAATCTAAGCCATATGGTCTTGGAAAACAATACAAAAGCCAGATTTTAAATGTTATTAGTAATGAGTTTTCAAATATCGACCAAGCATCACAATCAAATCAAGGTAGTAAGACATTTCCAAAAAAATTTGGTCTTGAAAAATTTATTTCTCAAGGTAACAGTAGCGACCAAAATAAATCCAACAAATTAGAACAAAGGCAGTATAAAAGTCAGATTTTAAATATTATTCAAAACAAAGAACCAAAAGAAAATGATAATAGTATTCAAACAAAGAGTCTGATTAAAAAACCTGAAACGTCAAAGTTAAATTTTAGTAGATTATCGGAATATCTTCCCAAGAAAGTTTGTAAACCACAAGAAGAATTCAGGGGTAAGTTTAATACTTATTAAAACTTGTTAAACTTTAAAACTTAAGCCTTGTTAATTTTTATACTTTATTTTTGCTATCTTTTAAAAAGTCTATCATAGTTCTAATGACATACACTATTTATGGGATAACAACAGCAATTTTAATAATAACGTACGTTAAAGTATAAATATATTTATATTTCGCAGAAGACACTATAGAAAATTCTAATCCGAGTACATCAAATCAATGTATAAAGGAGAATATAAAAAATAACAATCACGTTCCCCCTAACAAAAAGAAAACTGCATCTATTTCTTTTCGAGGGAATATTTTGAATGATCGTAACTCAGACAAAGGAAAACCCCCAGAAACTACTACATCTACAAATGAATCAAGAAAGACGAGGAAAGACTTGAAACGGAATGTTGTTTTTGATATACTTACATCTACAGAATCTAGAAGTGAAAAAGTAAACAATGTTCCAAAGAAACAAACTGTGATAAGGAGATTTCCTGGACCGGCTGGCCTGTTGCCTGAAAACATAAATAAACTGTCTTCACTATCGCAGATAAATCTCGATGAAAATGAGACAGAAAGGAATGATGAATCAAATATGTCCAATATTTGTTCACAAAATACCAATATCCTTTTTTCTGAGGGTGCCTGGCAGCATATGGCTGATGATTTACCAGCACATATCAAACTATTTGAGATCTCTACCATCAAAGAAAATGCAGAAAAATTTAGCAATGAATGCAAAAAAGTGCCGTATACCGCAGGTCTTATTCAAAGTATAAATTGGAAGCCTGCCGATCCTGTTATTTCTCTTAAAGACATTTCAGGAGAAATAAATGCTTGTTTACATCATAGTATTCCTACTCGATATCCTAATGTTCTTGGCCGAGGTATAGTTCTTCTATTGAAAGATATAGGTATGATCATGAGAAACGCCAAAAGTGTAAATATTATTATTTCTAGCAAAAATTTAGTAGGGATTTATTCTGCAACTGATAAAATTATTTGTAAAGGCTTCGAAAACGTTTTCCAAAATAGCGAGCCTTTAGAATCATCAGTGTTGAATGAGAATTTAGAAAATGAGGTAATTCAAATGATTCCGGATGTAAATGTACTTCCAAATCGGAAAGATAATTTATCACGTATCGAAAACACAGGAAAATGTGATAATGTTGATGACGATTGCTGGGACGCAGACTTTGATTTCTTTACGGATGAAAATATTTTAGTGACATCAACACCTGCAGAGAATACGAATTTACGTGAGAAATCTCCTAATACCAAGAGCAATGAAACTTCACAAGCTAAGAGTAACCATATGTTTGTTGAAAACGATGAAGACGATGAATTACTTTCACAAATCGATATGGACACTCTTACAGCATCTTGCGGCATGTAATGCAAGGCAATAATTTTATCACTGTATCATACGAAATAGTTGATTTCCATTATATGGTTTATAATAATTGTGCTGCAAAACCTAATGTAGATACATAAAAGTTATTGGTATCTGTAATGGTTTAATTTGTAACTTTTCTTATTCGATAAGTTGTAAATAAATAGTTTATTGAAATAAAGAAATTGTAGGTTTTATTTCATTGAAGGATCTCAGCATATAGTTTATTTAAAAATTAAATGATATCTTTTTTTTTCAGATTTCTAGCCTGTACCATTTAGTTTCAAGAATCAGATTATGCTTTATCTTTTTTTTTTTATAAATTCACGCATTTTATGTTGATGTGCATATATTACAATAAAAAGATATTTCAATATAATCTATTACCTGTTTAAGGTATAAGCTACATATATCTTTTTTTGTAGTAATTGCAAATCAATGTCAATATAATTTTAAAAAATTTAGAAAAAATGGTGCAATCAATGGTGAATGTCAATCTTCACACGATTACTTGCAGGCAAAGAAAAGAAGTAACCAAGACTTGCATGACGAAATTTTTCCATAAAAAATACCAATGTCATTTCGACTACTTCGGAAGAAGATAACGATTGAGACATTTGTTCGATTTTTACATAAAGTTATATTTATTACGTACATTATAAGGTCAGTTCATTATGTATATTTTTATATACATTGCAGACTAAGAAGTCGACCATTATATTAGATACTGTACTATTCGAGGCAAACTTCATAGCACTTTTACTTTCTCTAATCTTGAAAAATGCTTGATTACATTATATGCGAATTACAAGCAAAAATGATCGCTTACACGTTTTGTTTTTGGCGCTATTATGCTATATATATATATACTAAGAATACTTTTTGTAAAACGTAAGCACTTTCTGAAAGTGAACTAGAAACGCAGATAAGCGTCTTGAATATTAAATACACGTCTGTACATACTTATACAAATATAATGGCGAGCATTGATTTTATGAACTGTAGTCCACCGTCTGCACCATTGGCAGTGGAGGTATCTGATACAACAATAAACGTTTCAGAAGTATTTCAAACATATTATATTTGAAAATGTAATATTTCCGAAATATCATGAAAACAATATGGAAATATTTCTGACACCCGTTGTGAGAGCTACGGTAATATTTCCCGGCTTTTCTTGAGATATATCTTACAAAATATTATGGAAAAACCGTCCTACCGTCCGTTGTTGACAGATATTACTTTACTTCTTAGTTAGAATCGTATATATTTAATTTATCACTTTATCTTTACGAACAAATATATAATAAACTAATCTTTATTTGGGTTTCACATGCACGCATCGTCAAGTTCACATGGCTGCGTTTGAAATTGATAAGAAAGGCACCTCCAATTATATATGTTTTTGAAGCTTCGGAGTATTTCAGAAACATTTTAGGTGCATTTCTTTTCTGATCACTTTCGCTAGATTCTGTTATGTGTTGCGACATGTCAATTTTGCATGTGTGACATCTACTACCGCCACCCTCATCTGCCGTCCTAAACACACAGGCATGCAGTGGTGTTTCTCGATCAAATAAGTCAAGAGTTGCGTATAAATGAAAATATAATAAATTTGCGGTATCAATTTCGATTATGTGAAAATTACTTTCTCCTAACACTTGATTTTAATTTTAGGAGCTTATTAAATAATCAAAAAAATAATAATAATTAAGTAAAAGGTCAATGTGCGTGGCAATGGCTTCTTAGCGTGGTGCAATAGCCTGTGTATTTAAGAAGACACTACAATATTTTCGAAATATTTCTGAACGTAATTAATACAATAAGAGATTGAAATAGAAACGATTGCACTCAAACGGCTCTGTAAAACTATTTAATATTTCGCTGCAGGAATTTCATGTTTGTACAATACTAAAACGTTATCGAGATCGCAATCTAGCTGATCGGTATAACGTAATAAAATAAATCACAATAATTGCTCAATTTCTATATAAAAGACACGAGTAGTGTGGCCTTGTATCTCCATATAATAGGGGCATAAGATTAAAAGTAAATTATTACGCGTTATACGCTCAAAATTCAGTTTGTGCAGAGTCTAGTCCCTGTTAAACGAGTCTCGGCAATGCTTTTTTTTTGTTACCTAAAAATACATAATCACTTTCGTTCTTGTCAAAACGTCGCTATCGAGCTACGTTAATTTTGCATCACTGTCTGCACGAATGTCCACAATTTGCAATAACTGTACACTGCGAATCTTGCATTTGCATCATTCCTCATGCAGACCTCCCAGCAAGGATCTTATTAATGAAACTAAAATGTATCATTTAAATGGCCATAAAGGTCATGTAGAATCCAATGCTACTACATATCTGATATTTAATAAGTACTTACAAATTGAAACTCTATTGTCCGTAATTTAAGCTTATTTAAGTAGTTCATTAACACTAATTATATGCTCTTAGTATGTGAACTCTTACGCGTGAAAATTGCGAATTCCCAGTGAAATACATTTACTCCAATAAGTAATTTTGCTGAATAAGACAATAACCTATTTACACTTTACACATTCGATATTTAATTTATGTGGAAACTTCCTTTAGATATTATCCTATCTCAAGGGCGAATTGACTTGATTAATTTGGAAACTTGGAAAGGCCTGTATGCCAAACCTCAACGATCGAATTCATCGAGAAATAGTTTCTTCTTGAACTTGTTTACCATTGTCGATTAAACCAAAGTGAGTCGTCGAAACTTGGTGAAACATTAAAAAGTCGGAACATAAAATCACCGTGAGAAGAGGTTCTCGAAATCAACAGTAGCAGACTTCATAAAAAATTTCTTCCTAAAGATGCCATGTTCAGATGTTATTACGTTTAAAATTTCGCTGGGCCGTAATGCCGTTAGGAATGCGGGAGATCGATGGTGCGGCTTTCGTTTCCAAAGATTAGCCGCACTCTCTTCATGGGCAGTGGCACCGAGTCGAGGACCAGACCTCGACGTTTACGATGCCTTTCCCGGTCACGACTTTTTTTTTTTTTTCGCCGCCTCTTCTTCTCACCGCTCCTAACTCGCGAGGCTCCGCCTTCGTTTTCGACACTGTCTTCGCTGAGACTTGTACCAGATTCGATCACACCATCTAACGCTGGAGAACGCTGCATACTAAGTGTCAACTTTAGATCACCGCTTTGCCTCACCAGATACGATGGACCTTCCGGTTCGCCGCTAAATGACTCCCACTCACGATTAACTAAGGTGGGTGTTGGATCGTAGTGCTCTTTTCTTTTTACGCTGGACCTGAAATGAATAACGAAACATTATTCATCTATCAAAATAGCACGTTCTGTGTCAAAGGGACAACATTAAGCATTCCAGACATGAGTTACATTGTCTACGTCCCAATAAATCGCTGTATTATTAGTAGGGTAGGATGTTCATTTATGGACACCCTTTCATTTTTGGTTCATAACTTTTGCCCAACTAGGTATTATACAGACATACATGTATATGGAAAGCTAGAGACTGTAGTTAACTAATATTGAAGAAACTAAATTTATTATTCTGTCTAAATATAAGAATATTTTTGTTCAACATTTAGTTGAGTTGTCATTTTTGACAAACGACATATTTTTGGGTCGGTTGTGGAAACCCTTGAAAAGCTGCTAAAAATTGGAGAAAATGAAGTGAAACCATACCATATGAAAATGAAAATTTATTAATTTAAAAACAATAACAAAACAATAATAGAAGATGGCACTATTGACAAAACTCTTCATCCTCATCACAATGTTTGCATTGACAATAGCTCCCATGCATTCAAGCACACTTCAAATGCACTGGCCAATCGCAATCAATGCATTTAATGGAATTGGTGGCGATCAATTTGCATGGTAAAAGCTTTAGAAAAAGGTTGTAAAGTCCACATCCTCGTAAGTTAGCAGATACTCCTTTGTCCTAGGGCGCTTAGTCGCTGGTCTGGCTGGAGATGATACCTTGGCGCGCTGATCGAATGTTTTGGCTGGTGTCACTTCCTTTTCCGCTTCCTTCCATACACGTTCGGATGACTCCCCCACATAAACAAAAGCTGATCCAAGAAATCTTGGAAATCCAAGGATCGATAATAAATTATACAATATATACGACAATATTTTATGATTTGCTTAAAAATAAAGGGTGTTCACAACCGAACCTATTTGGGTGTGTTCACAACCGAATATTGCAGCCATATTAGAACCTCATGAAACAAAATTTCTTTTGTACAATGTGGTGGCTGTCGCTATTAAATCACTAAATATAATATATTTACTATGTAACTATGAGTTGCACTTATCATTTCTATTGATTAAATTTGATTTGTATGGCTTTTAAGAATATTGAAAAATAGTTTTGCGGCGATGTATATATGTCAGAAAATTGCTTTCATATTCGCACAAAAACTACATGTAACGATAACACCCTCTTGACATTTGTCAAATTTGATTCATTTCTTTTCAATCAAAATTTACGCAGGGGTGTCCACAACCGAACCATGTCCACAACTGAACATCTTCCCCTACTTTTTATCGCGCCTTTAAAAAATATTACAGTTTGGCACTATCAAAGTAATTTTATTAGCACGAAAAAGCACTTTTTTCATGCAAGTATAACAAAAAAGTGGTTTAAGACGGTTCTAAAGTAGAACAGTTACCGACCTAACCTCAAAACAGGAAAAGTATAAATAAAGGATTGAAATATTTTTTCAAAATTCTGGCTTTGCAAGGGTGATTCTGCACATCATATGCAATCCCTAAAAGAGGAAAATCCGAAATAAATTATTTTCCCTTATCCGCAACCAACATAATTTATTTCGGATAATTCTCATTTAATTTTGAACCAATTTCACCAGTATTTTTTTTTGAGGCTACTTATGTTATGTAGAATTACCCTTCCAAAGCCAGAATTAAAAAAAAATGATTCAATCATTTTTAATTTACACTTATCTTTTTTCGAGGTTAGGTCGGTAACTGTTCTACTTTTGACCCCTCTTAACGTTTATTGAACATTTAAATAATTCTTTATATTAAGAATAGCTTGTATTCGATCTATGTAACAGAAGCTGCTCGCAAATGGAAATTTGTTTTTATGACAAGTAATCACTCAAAAATCAAATAAAAAAATATAATATATCAAGCTGTTATTTTTTAAAGAATTTGGATTAGAAATAATATTTATGGATATGATTTCTTGCAAATATAGTTATCCAGATATTTCTCCCGCTCCATCAATACACATTAAATTGATTGAATAAAAAAAATATGAAAGAAATTGTATGTGTTATATCCTGATATTTTCTCTCCAGAAATATGGAAGGAAATCAGCAAACATATTCGTATCCGAATATGTTAATTTTCGGTTGTGTGAAGGTATTATCTGATATATGTATTTGCACGAACCAGGACCATTATCAGTGGAATATGGATAAGTAAATACAGTAAAAGGAAGTTATTATAAATCGATCATGCTATTCTGGAAAATTCATGCATAACGTCTATTACTTATTGGTTGTTCGGTCCATTATCAGTGGCACATGTGAGATCGTCATATGTCACTGCAACATCGTAACACCTGTAATCTTTACGTTATAAAAAAAACCTCTGTAAGAAATGTAATAATTGACTAAAACTAAGGGCTTTGCTTGACCACGAGCATTCTTTCCATTTCCCTGACAGCATGTACTTCGCGACTCTCAGTACGTGTTTGCCTTGAGTGGTTGATACAACGTTTTATCGATTCTAGATTGCAAGTAATTTGTACCAAAGAAACATAAAAAATAACAATCTCCAAAAACACCAAACCCTATCGAATTCATTGTATACCTAACGTGATTAGTCACATTCCCCTCTATACTCCCATCCTCATTTCCATTTTGATATTGAATTAGAAGTTAGTAACCCTGAAAACCCGCAAGGAATCAGTAAAAATTGCACATTTAAAATAAAAATTCACATTGATAGAACTTTTTTTTTAAAGTTCCTCCTGTTGAATCTAAATCCATTAGTCGATTTCTTTCATATTGCATATTTAAGATATTTGCGATTTTTTTTTTTTAGAACTCGCATGAACAAAAAGAAGTTTTAACTATTTTAAAACAAAATTACAATTGTATAGAAAATCTGAAGAGTAGAATACAAATTACTCATTTATTTCAACATTTTGAGTAGATGAGATTATATCTATTAGGTGCTTTGGTACAAAAATATACATAAAGTGACAGAAGTTGTTCTACGGATGTGGAAAACTTCCATTTGAAATATATCCGACAGGTCTGAAGTAAAATAAGCGGATAAGTAAAATGTAGATAAGGACCGAAGGCAATGAAAAACGAAAATAAGCGGAAATAGAATAAATATAATACAACAGTAAAACGAGGTTGTAAATATTGCCTCTAAAGAAATTTGAAAAAATTGAAGGAAGTGAAGGAAATTTTATGAAATCAAAGAAAAGTTGGAGAACATCATTAAATACTGCGATGATTGTTAATGTATGCTTATAAAGGAGAATGTAAAAAGTCCAACAAAAATATTGCGATATATAACAACAATTACGAATATTAAATAAAAATCAACGTAAATCAATTACATTAGGAAATTTTTTACCAATAACTATTAAAAATTAATCTACAAAATCGATGAAAATTATTGAAAACAATAATGAGAATTTTGACGAATGAATCGTATAAAATATACTAAAATATATCAATATGTTTAACGAAAATAGGCAACCTTAGATAAATGTAAACCGAAATCAAAGATTGACCAGAATTGAGAAAGAAAATCGAAGAATGACAAACATTTTAGAGGGAACATGCACCGATCAATAATGTGCTTATGTTAGTAGATGAAGAGAAAGCTTGCAAGGAATAGCCCAAAATAGATCTGAAAATGTGGAAGTATTCAGAAAGAAATAAAGTCAAGAATATATTAGGGAAGACTGAAAGTTAGTAAAAAGAACACGAAGCAATTCACACAGCCTAATTAATATAAAAGCCATGCGAAGCGTCACGTATCAAGTGCGCAAGAATCCACTAGATCTGGAACAAAATAATAAAGAGACGCTTACTCGCTGTTTGTTTCTTGGGAAGTACTTCTACTTTCGCTATATTGCGTCTCGTCTGTATGTTGGTATTCGTCATCTACACTCGGTTCGTTATACCATGCTTTTTCATGAATCACAATATCGGGATCCACTTTATCAACACTGGACTTAGGTTCTTCCGCTTGTGGAATTTGCGTTACCAAACTAGATTCGTCCTTGTCATTAAACTCGTAAATGTCGCCCTGAATCCCCGAATCGTCGTCGGCGACGCCAACTACTGCTGCTGTCATGGATAAAACAGAATCCTTTTTCTGACTTCTCGTCAGTCTGGCTGTGGACCTTTCCGTGGGTTCGATTACTTTGTTTGGCCGGGTTACACTCCAAGTCGATTGTTTACCACAGTTAGCTTTGTATTTACAGGATCTCTCTGACGATTTTCGCTTATGTCTTTTGCAAGATCGCCACGTTGTTGTGTCAGTCGCTTGATTACTTTTTGATAATCTTTTACAAACTAATTGTCGAGAATCCTCCGATTCTTTAATCAGGACATTATTAGTTTCTTCTTCTTTTATGGCAGAATCGATCACATCTTTCTCCAAATTTTCTAAAAAATTGGTAGCTCGAGTGGATTTAGTACGATCTTTAACGTTACTGCGACACGCAGTGCTGAAGTTTAGTACTTTCTGACAATTTTCAGCCTTCGACTGCTCGAACGTATTTAAGACTGGCTTTTTGTAATATCTACTTCTTAAATTATTCCGCCAACTTTCACCAGCTGAACCCTCCAAAGAATCCACCACTTCCGGCTCGTATTTCAGAGCCGTATTTCGCGGAGCTAGACCGTGGATAGGTGATTTGTTCCGGTCAATTTGGAACGAACCTATGGCTTCATTTTTGATAAATTTATAATTAAACTTTTTATCATTTAAACATAGTCGCTCCTGACTCTTCAACGAATCTTCTTCTTTATTAATGCAATTGTCTATCGAATAGTCGGCTGATCTTTCCACATTTCTCTCATAAAGAACTGAATTATAATTTAATACACCGAAAATATCTGTAACGTCTCTACATTGATTCGTTTTTATTGCTGCATGCTGATCAACCGCTGCATTACTTTCTTTGCAATCTGATGTGAATTTCGATTGCTTCAATTCTGATGAATCACAATTTTTATCTTCTGGGTCAACAAGAATTTTCAGAAAGTTCTCTAACTGTGTTGTCATTTAGTTTTGTCGAATTATCTACATTTTTATCGGAAATTGCTGATGACAGCCCTGAATCTTGTACACGTTTGTCATCATTTTTGGACGTTTCATGAGCTGTGGATTGAACTACTTTTGGGAATACCAAACTTTCCTCTCCTTTTGTCCTATTTGAATCATCTTTGCGATGTCGAACTGCGATCGATCCAAGATGAAGTGCATTTTGGTCCTGATTTCCTTCAAGCTTTCTTGATTCAGCTCCTTTATCGAGTCTGATATTTAAAATACAAGCGATTAATTCATTTTTACGGAATAAAAAAAAAAAAAAAAATATTTACTATATCGATAACATGTATCTCATTAATAAACTCAGTTTTAAACTTAGATTACGTTATAATACAAAAATTTAACAGATGATTTTTAATAAATTTGATTGACACTTTTTGATTAAATAAAAATAAAAAATTTTAACCGATTTAAAAACATACCTCGCAGCATTTAAACGTTGACAGCCTTTCACATTGTTTTTATTATTATTGTTTTCAGTCTTGTTAGATTGAGTTTTATTTCTGAGCGTTCTTGTCCCTGACTCCGCAACATGCGTTGTCTGTTGCTGAGAGTTTTGTGTATCATTTTCTTCATTACATGGTGCTTGTTCTGTGACATCACTAAATTTACAACCTTGCGCTAACAAAAGTTCAGCATCATATTTCGTGAGACCTTTTCTTCTCATTTCTTTCATATTAAGTGATCGGGGAACAACGTTGTCAAGGCCTACGTTTCGTTCAGCCAATGTAGTTTTTACTTTATTTACATGTTGTTGACGATGATGTCTTCGATGAATTCGATTGTCCGTCAGCCGAAGACGATAGCCTAAAACGAACTTAGTTAGTTCTTTTGTTCTAAACAATAATGAATAAAAGATCACGTTTTAGAGGTACAACATACCAGATTCATTTTCTTCTCCAGGATTTTGATTCGCATATGCTCCTGAACCCCGCCATTCACAAGTCTCGCATTCGCAGTAACAATTGTTATCTCCAAAAAAATCTTCTCCGTAAAAGCAAGTAATTTCTTCATCTACTTCTATATCACGTAACGCTTCAATACATGCTGTGTCTCTACCGGTGGGCACGAACTAAGGAAAATGAATCAATTTATTATTAATCAATATTTTCGAATACAAATGAATTTTTTGTTACCGCAATTAAATTCAAGTAAAAATTTCAATACATTATCTGATAAAATAGAATTTACTTGTTAATATTTGAAGTGATACTAATATACTAATGTCAAGCTGAAGCTTTATTTATAATTAGTTAATGCAGTATTTTAAGAAAAATTATGACACTTGGTCATATCCTCTCTTCCAATGAACCAGTTCTTCCCATTAACGCATACCAGAGTAGCTTCATATCCAAATATGTATATCGAATTTATTTATTCATATTCATGTTAAAATTTAGAAACAGTGTTTAAAAGTTGCTGGTTTCAACTTGACATTTGCATTTTTAAAGACATTACTTAAATGTCTGACTCGTTATTAGTATCAAGGAACAATTAAATTTGTATAAAAATACAACAAAGTTTAACGTTCGTTTTCATAAAAAAAAGTACAAATTTATATGCAAACATAGTTCCATTACTCCCCTGCATAAAATAATTTAAATTTAATGAAGAAAACTAATTTAATATTGTCTATAATTAATTATCTATATCAATACAAACCCTGCAATTGGCTTTGCAATCATGATTTATATATGCTGCAGGTCCTAACCATAACTGGGCACAGTTTTTTCTGCAACTGAACATGACCGAAAAATCATTTTTTCCGGGATGTAGAAGTGCAGCTTCCTCCTAAAAGAAATAAAAATTATAAAATATTACTTTTTTATCATAAAGTAAATACTGCAAACCATTTATGACGTGATAATCCCTTGCATGTCCTTGTTAAATAAATCAATAAAGCATGATATATTATTACAAATTTGATTAAATTAACTTGGCGAGTAATTCAGTTGTCTTTGCGACCCTCGGCTTGCTGCAAGGATCGCAGTAAGCAACTGACCACCATTGCCTGCAAAGATTTCCCAAATGTTGCAATTTTGTAAGATTATAATTAAGATGTTAATTATTTTACTCAACTACATAAATATGTTTTTGAAATTTATTGTAATTAAAAATATTATTGCAACAAGCTTCTGGAAATTTCTACTTCCTAAAAACTCCTTCATTATATATGAAAAATAATACAAACCTTTTCAGTTAATTCTGCAATGCAACCAACTAGACAAGATATTGTGTCTTTCTTCGACCATTTTTTAGTCGCGCATATCTTGGCTCCTTTTTGATCTTCAAGAGTATATCTGTAGCATGGCTTGATAACGAATCCTGATTCCTTATCAAATACCCTCAAATAACGGTAAATCTACAATGAAAACAGAAATTTAATAATATTGATTTTCCAAATCTCCATTGAGATATAATGTAAAAATATATATTATTGTCATTATTTGGATTACTCAAGTTAATTATAAACATATAAAAATATATAATATTACTTACATGTTGTTGTAAGTTTATTTGTTGCTGTTTCGACTTGGGATGAGGCAAACGAGCACCCCAATCTCCTCCTAATAATCTTTTATATGCCTTTTCATAATTTTGCGTTTGCACGAATTCCGTGATAATTTTGCGCAGCTCTTCTTTATTAGCTTTCGGTGGCCTATATCTACATTAATTTCAATGAAATTAAAATTACTTAATATTTATATTAAACAAGAATCATATAATAACATAATTATATAAAAACAGTTTTTTGTAAAGTGTAAATAACTGTAATAATAAAAGTAAAAGTATGTAGATTATGTATGCAATCAGAAATAGTTAAAAAAATAAAAAAATAAAGGAAATTATTCCATCATACCTCCAGGCAATGTTCAATTTCACAGGGTTAACTTGTAATTTGCAAATTACAAGTAAGAGTAATCTACTCTCTATGAGTTATTACAGTAAGTATTGGTCTCATAACTTTAATTGGTGTTTAAATTCACATCATTTTAATCGAGGCAAACTTTTCTAATACAACATGCAT
>JAPYZR010005548.1:0-17367 GCA_030522945.1 Trichopria nigra
AACCATTTTTAATCACCATTATCACATGAAAACCGAGTGCAATTTGCCACGATGCCCCAAAATATCGCGTCCTCGAATCGTCAGCTATCAAAATCCATGATTATACATTGCGAAATTCAACATGGCGATGTCAAAATGGCGCCCAAGCGTCAAAAAAGACTGTATAAGGCTATTTGACGTTAAAAAAACGTTAAAACTTCCATTACTTTCATAAAACTGGGTAAAGAGACATTATTAGGGGCGCTGAACACGAATAGGGTGTCGGTTTTTCAAAATTAAAAATGGCGGATCCAATATGGCGGACGTATTTTTTCAAATTCATCGGATTTGCCCGAAATTCGTTACTCGGGGGTTTTCTGATTGTGAATCTGCTGTCGGTTTTTCAAAATTAAATTTCGGAATCTGAAATATGGATGATTTTTACGTCGGAAATGGTTTTTGAAAAATTTTTAAACTTTTTTTTCATACAAAGTGAGAGCCGCAAAGTTGTGGTACATTTTGCGTCCTCTTGGTCCTTAATGGGTTAATGCTGAGACAACATTTGGTTCGTGTAATTATCTTAAGTTTCATTTATATATGAAATTTCGTGATAAAATTAAAATCACAATTAAAATTAAAATATAAAATGAATAAAATCAAAAAACACAGGTCTAACATTACATAGAATCAACACATGATATAATTTTGATTTTGACAACGTTACAATATTGGCCACAGAAAAGAATTTAGAAAAAAGAAGAAATTTGGAAAACTTTTTTATCAAATTAAAAAACGATAATACAGTAAACCTCAGATTCGAAAGATCAAAACTTCCAGATATCTATTTATCATTATTCGATTTTCAATTTTTAATTTCTATATTTACATTAAGGTTACTACTTACTTTATACAAATGTATTTCCTGTAATTTATTTATAAATAACATTAATACATGACTGGCATTTAATTTTAAACTAGACCTGTCAGTTGCATTTTAATTTTCTTTCTGGTCAGTCCATTAGACAATTTTATTTATAATTAATGATATTTTTCTTTTAAACAGCAACTTACAATGTTAGTTTTTTTATTCATTATTTTTTATTTCTATTTTTCGTTGTATATATTTTTCGTTTTTCTGTATATTATTTTTGTATATTTTTATATATGATAAAAATGCTGAAGAGGGCCACAATGTTCAGCCGAAATGTTAAGATTTCGTTCTTTTTTTATTAAGAAAAACCATTATTAGATCCTTATCAAAAGAAATTTACGCATTATATAAAACATCAAAAAGGATCAACTAAATTATATATCATTTTTATATCAAATAAAATCAAAAGTTTCCAAATTTTGTATCTATTATTTTTGTCCACTTTTTTAAAATCCAGTAGAGTAAAAAACTGTTAATGAAGCGTGAAATTGACGTCATCGCTAAAAATCGTTCTGAAATTAAACGACTAAATGATTAAATCTGTTTTATACAAGTGCAACTCGAGATAATACTCGGGAAATATTTGAAGAAACATTTAAAGTGATGAAGCACCTGAGATCTTTGTAGGAGCTCGCGTCGCGATTACCATGATTCCACAAATTCATTTTCTGCTTTAAGGTGCCGGCGATAATAAAGTTGCACGAGAACCTTCTTAAAAGGTTTAGATTAAATTTTAAGTATGTATTACAGGAGCTCGTATAAATCATTTTCATATGCCGTATTTTAAGTGCAGGTAATTTCATTCTACCCGGAAGGTTTTCCCTGCGTTACTGTTTTCTATTATATTTCGGTTAATAAGAAACGTTACGTTATAAGGGGAACAATTTGATCGTATTTAATTAATTTCTGAATTATTAAAATTTAAAGCAATACCGAATGAAATCTTGAACGAATGCGTATTATATATATATATATATTTTTTTTTAATAAGATTTTTGCTGCTTTCATTAACTGCAATATATAATGCGAAAGCACAACATTATTTACGAAATGTTCCATGAATCTGTATTCCGTATAATGCTTCGAATAATTAATGTACTTATCGAAGAAGAACTTTTGAAATATTTATAACTAGGTACGTAAAGCTGGAAGTACCGCTTCGTCCAAATCGAACAAAAAAACTGTGCCTGAATTTAGGACTAGTTTAAGGCTAATTTAGTACCACGCAACGAAATTTTAGGCTCTTCAATTTTTCGAGAAGAGGTGTGGTACTGCTAGCTTCACGGTGAAGCTACCAGTACACACCATGAACAAAGGATCGTATAGACTTGAAACCTTCATCAGAATTTTAGGCTCATTTTAGGCTCAAATATTATCCATAATTAAAAATTTGTTCCCTGTTATTTTTATACATAAATCACATTATGTATATACGGAAAAGTCGTAACTACTGAACTAATCACCGTATCGAAATTAATATTTCACCAGAATTTTAGGCTAATTTAAGGCTCTTAGAATGTATAGAGTTTGAATGTTAGGCTCTTTAAATTTTAGAAATTCAATTGAGATAGATAGGGAATGGTACTGCTGGCTTCTAGACCCTAAAATTACCCATACATACTACCCATACTACCCATACATGTAGCCTTAAATTAGCCTAAAACTCTGGTGAAGGTGTCGATATATAAGTCGATACGACCCTTTGTTCATAGTGTGTACCGCTAGCTTCATCGTGAAGCCAGCAGTGCGACCACTTTTCTCGAAAAATTGAAGAACCTAAAATTTCGTTGTTTGGTACTTAATTAGTCTTAAATTAGTCTTAAATTCCAGCTTTACGTACCTTTAATAACTCTATTGTCGGTCGGTACCATATATCAATTAAAAGTAAAAAAAAAATAGCTCACATTGAACTGAAATAGAATTGAAATAGAGCATTAATAAAAAATTGTTAAAAATTTTACGACTGCGTTTTAAATAGAACATTGATTGAATAACTTCATGACCTCCTAACTTTTCCTTATTTTTATATCTAAGTAATATCAAAGATATTCAGTTTTATGGATTTCATTCAGTTTCTTTAGTAACTTTGACGATAGTAACTTTATTTCTAGTAAGTTTACCGGTGGTAACTTTAATACTAGTAAATTTACTAGTAGTAACTTCACTAAATGTTACTTAACGAGTAATAAATTTCCTGGTAGTAACTTTTAACAGGATAGTAACTTTTCTCGTAGTAACTTTAATGGTAGAAAATTTACTGGGCGTAACATTAATAGTAATAAATTTACTGGTAAAAATTTTACCGTAAGTTACTTAACGGGTAGCAACTATTCTGGTTGTAACTTTTCTGGTAGTAAATTTGCTGGTAGTAACTATAATATTAGTAAAATTGTTACCAACTTCATTGTAAGGTACTTTATTAGTAGCGAATTCACTTTAAGTTATTTTGCTAGTAGTAACTTTTCTTGTAGTAATTTATCTGGTAGAAATTTATCTGGTAGTAAATTTTTTGGTAGCAATATCACTACAAGTTACTTTACTGGTGGTAATATTTTTTGTAGTAAATTTGATGTAGTAACTATAATGATACTTTTGTACAACTTCTTCGTGAATGTTATTTCGTAAGTGAAAAATTTCTTATAATTTCTTTTCCCAAAACCATTGTTTGATTTACAGCAACTATAATGGTAGTAAACTTATTGGTAGCAACTTCACAACAAGTTACTTTACCGGTAGTAACTTCACTGTAACTAGAATGCATGAAAACCAAACACGAAATGATACTCTATTTTCATTTTATGCTTTGACCATTGCAATCAATATTTAAAGTTTCGGTTGATGATACAATAAAAGTTGGCGTTTTAATTGTAACGGAGCCATGCCTACATATGGTGCATAAAGATGAAGAAAAGAATGATCCGTGAATTGTTATTCTGCAAAAAATGTTATAGGCCAAAATAATAAAGTAAATTTTGCATTTTCTACACTATGCCCTGTTTCAGGACTCACGGATGCGAGCGACTACCTCCACTTCATCCTCTTTCTCTCTCGCTCTTCCCTACAGCTCTGTTTTGTTCTCGATGTTCTTTCTCCCTCACTCTCTCTGTCTCTCATCGTCATCCCTTACATTCTATCCTTCGACCTTCCTCTTCGTTTGCATATACCAGCCGAACTCTGAATAATTTAAGCGTCGCTGCCCGATCCCGGAGAAACGTCCGAGTCAGAATAGGAGAGATAAAATCCGGTCGTTCTCCGCGCTTATGTTTCCTCCCTTTTCTCTTTAAGTACACTTATTTCTGTCGGCCTCGGACGAATGCCTAGGCAGTAGTTATACGGCCATCTTTTCCCTCCTCAGAATGCTCGAGTCGAAAAAACCACTCAAGAAGCTCAAGAAACGACAAAACCAGGCGCTGTCCAAATATTCCGAAGCGATACGCGGCAATCTCAGTAAGTTACACAGGCTCAAATTCAAGGCCATCGTCGTCATCGAAATCCATGCCAGGGACGTCATCGAGAAGATGTACAAGACCAGTACGTTACGTGACACTTATTCAGTAACAATTTTGAATATTTGAAATGCTACGATCGTACGATATTCATTTATCGATACAAATAAAAAAAAAAAAAATTTTTAGCTATTTAATTTTTGTTCTACTCGGGTGATTCTTATCTGTAGGGAAGTTGTTATTATCGTTTGAGAAATGTTTACCTTAAACTTCCGACCATATCCTTTTCTAAGTTTTCCAGTTCTGTTTTTTGAAGATACTGATTCTTCAACGCCAATTGATAACATAAACTTGAAAAGTATTTCCGACACGAGGTTGAATGTTGGGCCTGTGTTTTTCCTGTAGACCTTCAACTAATTTTTCAGTTATATTGATAATAAAAGTTCCAATATCAATTGAAACCGTATTGTTCAAAATGAACCAAAATTCCTGAGTGTCCAAAATGACTGATTGTCCAAACTTCCTGATTGTCCAAAATTACAGACAATTACAGATTGTCAAGAATACATGATCGTCAAAAATTCCTGATTGTCCAAAATTCCTGGATGACCAAAATTCCTGATTGTCCAAAATTCCTGATTGTCCAAAATTTCTGATTGTCCAAAATTCCTGATTGTCCAAACTTCCTGATTGTCCAAAATGACAGACAATTACAGATTGTCAAGAATACATGATCGTCAAAAATTCCTGATTGTCCAAAATTCCTGGATGACTAAAATTCCCGATTGTCCAAAATGATCAACAATTACAAATTGTCCAGAATACATGATCGTCAAAAATTCCTGATTGTCCAAAATGACCGACAATTACAGATTGTCCAGAATTCATGATCGTCAAATACCTGATTGTCCAAAATTTCTGATTGTCTAAAATTCCTGGATGACCAAAATTCCTGATTGTCCAAAATGACTGATGTTACATTATGTGTAAAAAAAATGTTTTGAAATTCCTTTAATTTCTATTTCATTTAAAACTTTGTAACATCTAACGTCATGTTCCCAATAAATGACTTTAAAAAAACATCTAGACTTCTATCCTTGTTAAAATAACAGCACAATTGTAATTTGCCCTTTCCTTATTTCAGTTTGCCTAATTTAAATTTTAATAAAAGTACTTAATGTTTATCAATGTCAAAATTATCATAATCGATAAAAAAAAAAGTGTAGAAAAATATTTTCTGTTTTCATGGTCGTTCTTTGCAATTCTTGATGAAATATAATTTCGAATTTTTTTTATTCGTACAATAATTACATTTTTTAATGTAACGCCTTGAATTTGGAAATTTAATTGGAAAAAAAATATCAAAAATAATGACGCGATATTTTGGACAGAAATACTTTCAATGATTGATTTTCGTTTAAAAAAAATAATTGTTTCTCTCATTTCAATTATTACACCCTTAAAAACACCCTCCTTCCATAAAAGACTTCTCATATTTTTAGACTCTACAGTATAAGAATCGCCTGATTTGTAATGTGTAATGAAACAAATGAAAATAATGCTGGTACAATTGGTACGTTTCCTACCTTTCATATAAAACCATACATTTTTAGTCAATTACCATTCAGCAGAAGTAAAAAGCTGGACAAAATGAGTACAAAGAGTACTCTTTGTGCCCTATATTTGCTTCAAACAAAAAAAATATGAGTTTCTTGAAATATCGTGGCAAGTGATCGAACGATAATGCGAATTTTGCGGAAAGATAAGTCGACGCGTGAAACTGTTAAAGTTCTTTAAATTTAAATTAGATTGCAGGGACGTTACTGCTTTCGAATGGTTGTCCCAGTTGCGTTTCTATTGGGACAGGGATATCGACGACTGCATAGTGCGCCAAACGAATACCTCTTTCGTTTATGGTTACGAGTACCTCGGCAATTCCGAAAGACTGGTTATCACGCCGTTAACAGATCGGTAATTATATTGAATTCTTATTGATTTTCCTCTCATCTGGGTTCAATTCGAATCCAATTATCCTTATTTGAATTTCATAAATCTAAATTTATTCCTTCTTCGAGCATCTCTCAATTTTATTTTTTTCTTGATAAGCATGAAATTATTCTATCTTCTTCCCGGGGAAACGTGCAGAGATCGCACGGATTAAAATTGCGCCTCTATTAAATAGATTTTTCGTGGTCGATGAACATCTTTAATTAATATTGAAATTAGATGTATTATATGTACCGGGTGTCTAACAGCGATCCTTAATTCGATTCTTAATTTATTGATTACAAATTATATTTAGTTGGCCCTCGCGTACCATACAATTATATCGCCGTGAGGGGCCATCCGCGATCATTTCGATTGATTTAACTCTTGACATAAAAAAGCCTCAAACAGACGTGTGATTTTAAACCCGTTAGAATCGATTATGTTTCAAAGTCGCAACTTCAAAGATGTTTTATAACAAGAGAAAATTTTCGTTTTTTATTTTACCGAGACTCCCGTAGGAATTTATTTCAGTTTAAGTAGTATATCGATTTAATCGCGATAAAAGGAATGAAATGGACGCTTTAATTTATCGTGTACCAACCTTGACGTATTTTCTCCCCCGAAGCAACTCGTAAATTCTCGTAACTCAAGAAGCAACCCGTCCAACTTTGCAACAACTTCGAAACCTTCCTGCGCGTTTTTTTTTCTTCCTGCTTATAAATGTTATAAGAGATAAGAAAAAAAAATCATTCAGAAATTCTTTTACCTCATGTATAGGTGCTACATTACGTTAACGACCGCGCTGAATTTGTTTCGCGGAGGAAGTCCGAAAGGACCAGCCGGTACCGGGAAAACCGAGACAGTCAAGGATCTTGGGAAGGCCTTAGGCTTCAACGTCATTGTTGTGAACTGTTCTGAAGGCTTGGATTTCAAGAGTATGGGTAGATTGTTTTCCGGACTGTCGCAGACCGGTGCTTGGGGTTGCTTTGATGAATTTAACAGGTACGCATTCTGACTTGCTCAATTTTCATGTCATTGAAAGCACGCGTTCCAAACGATCATTTCTTTACTCGTCTTTTTTATCGACATTATGTCAATAAGTTATGATTTTAAGCAAAGGCTGTATATCACAATGGCCATCAGTGAAGAGGCGGAAACCCTATTAGAGCATACAAACCAAAGATAGGGCGATATGAGCAATAAGATAAGAGAGAAAGATAGGGTGAGTGAATTACTACTCAACCGAAGGTCTTTCCGCTTTATCCCGACTTTATATATAAAGCCACGAGAAGAACACCCTTAAGGGACGACGGGAAACTATATCATGCATGTACCACACGAATATACAGGGTGGTTAAAATTATTAGAAACTTCGTGTTCGTGAATATTTTTATTATATACTTATATTATGATTATTTCTTTGCCGTCGATGGTTCACTTTGATAAAACGGACTTTCATGCCTGACTTTAATCATAAAACTAAAGTGTAGGAAAGTCTATTGTGATGGAAATTTAATTAATAATACATCCGTTCAATAAGTACGTGGACTATACAGGTTCTGGAACACATTGGTGTATATGTGTAGATTATCGTTTCCTGTTATAAAAACGCGTCATTTTCTTTCTTACGATCCAATTACTTATGATACTTCTGTACGTAATTACTTTCACTATTAGTATAGTAGGATTTAAAAATCCAAAATGGCCGCTATAGTAATTACGTTATTTAGTTTCAATAAATATTAGGAATATCAACAAAGCGTCTTTTTCAAGATACTAAAGTTGTCCAGTAGCTGATAACATCCATATTTTATTTCATCTGTAGATTGATTCAAAATTCAAAATGGCGCCAGAATCACTTAAAATCCATAAAAAACCGACTTACGCTTCCTACAATGAAAACAGGCCAAAGGAATTTGATTTCTTACTGTACAATTACTTAGGCAATACCTCCGTACACAATTGCATTCACAATTAGTATAGTCGGATTTAAAAATCCAAAATGGCCGCTATAGTAATTACATTACGTAGTAAATAATTTTATCAACGAAGCTGCTTTTTCAAGATACTAAAGTTTTCCAGTAGCAGATAACATCCATATTTTATTTTATCTGTAGATTGATACAAAATTCAAAATGGCGCCAGAATCACTTTAAATCCATAAAAAAATCGACTTACGCTTCCTACGATGAAAACAGGCGACATACTTTGCTTTCTTACTGTACAATTACTTAGGCAACAGTATTATCAGCGATTTATCAAAGCCATAATAGAAATTTTGAAAAAAATTCAAAAAAAATTGTTCGATTTTCAAGAAAAAGTGACAAATTATTCCAAATAATATATGTTTGAAGGTCGAATTTTTGTTTGGCGAAGAAAAGCTGATACCTGTTTTTTTTTTAATTTTCAACGTGTACGATCCAATAAAACGTGGTTCGAATGAACGGTTGACGTCAATCTGTGACCTTGACCTTCATTTCGAAGGTAATTTCACGGTCAAGTTATGCTTTCGAACAGAAATTTGACCTTCAAATGACCGCTGCAAGTTACATCGGCCGTAACGTATATGGAACATGCAGAGTTTTGTGCTCGAAATTACACATGACCTCCAAATTATGTCAAGGTCAAAAAGAAAATTAGCCTCCTGATAAAAGACTACATTTTATCGAACAATCACTTTTCACGAAAGGATCAATATCGAAGTGTTGTCGGTCGTGGCGCAGCAGATCCTCTCCATAATTTCGGCTCTCACGCAGAGGATGGACAGATTCATTTTTGAAGGGATCGAGATCCATCTAGTGCATACCTGTGGATTCTTCATAACGATGAACCCTGGATACGCCGGCAGAACGGAGTTGCCGGACAACTTGAAGTCCATGTTCAGGCCTATTTCGATGATGGTACCTGACAGCAGTATGATCGCCGAAATATTTTTATTCGGCGAAGGATTCCAGAATACCCGCAATCTCGCTAGAAAAGTTAGTTTGCTTTATTTTTTCAAGTATAGTGTGGAAGATTGTGACGTACTAATTGGGATATTCGGGTGGGGGAAAATAAGGGCTGGTGTGTGATATTGGAATAATCCATCATTTTGAATGTGTCGTTAGCATTTCAGAATCTCACGTACATTTTGCATGCATTGCTCAATATATCTGCGCAGATATAAGTCATCGAGATAAGAAGGTCAATTAATAATTTTAAAAACCTTGACTTCCGTCCAATTCGAAAGTGTTTGACGTTTCTGAAACGTCCCATGTTTTCAATGAATGAATTTTATTAAAGAGAAAAATCGAATACAAAAACTTTTAAACGTTATTAGTTGAGAAACGCGTTTTAAAAAGTAACAAATGGAACTTGTCAGAAAATCATCAATGAAAATTCAATGCTGGTAATGAGCAAATAGAAATGTTAATGAACTCACTTGCTAACGACATTGTACTTTCAGGTGTTTACCCTTTATTCGTTGGCTCAGCAGCAATTGAGTAAACAACACCACTACGATTTCGGCCTTCGAGGTATTGTAACGTTAACTCGATACGCTGGAAAGAAACGGCGTGCCTACCCCAACCTCCCGGACGAAGAAGTAATTTTCATTCTTAATTTCCGCAGCCGTTCATTTAGAGCGTAATCCCTAAAGTGTACATTTTACGGTTTTTGCCGAGTACATTTTATATCCACGAAAACCTTTCGAAAAATTGAAAAAAGAAAACATATAGTTACTGATTTATTTTAAAGAGACATTTTGATAAAAAGAATGATAAGATCATCTTCAATATTCAAGTAACGAGTTGTCACGTAAATTTGTTGCACACTTTTCTATTCAATGAATAGTTCTTATCTTCTGCATTTATATGCAGCGTACACTTTTGACACTTATGAAATTAAGTAATGATTGAATGATATCTGAATTAAAATCATGAATATTTAAAATGTTTAGTTCGTTTGTTTAAATATTTTGATTGGATTTTTTCTTGCAAACTTTTGGTAATAACAACAAACTTCGAGTTAACAGATTATGCAGCTTTATGCAATATTTGAGAATAGTAATTTAATGTAAATACTGGATAAAATGATCATTGATAAACTATTAAAAACTATTATATAAAAAAGATAACTCTGATATTATAGTTATATAGTTATCTTACATTTTAATATTGACAATGAATTATTTCGGCATCAAGAACAATTGAAACAATTATTTAATAATATATCCATAAATCTTTCGTTTCTTTATATTTTTTTGTTAATTTTCGCCAATATGGATATAAAAACTTTAAACAAAGTGTGATCATTTATTCCGTTTTCTCAATTAATAAAGGAAAAACTAAAACAAAAGTAGATAAAATGTAAAAATATGTAGATGAACATCAACAGAGAAACCTGTTAAGTTTATCAGTTGTTTTCCGATGGTATTGCTAATCTTCTATTGCTTTATTTCGACGTTCGTACACGAATGAATCGATAAAATTAGAAAACAACATAAAAGCAGTAATAAATTAAAAAAAAAAAAAAAAAAATTCTGAAAAAACCATAAAAAATAAAAAGAAAAAATATAAAAAAGACATTAAAAAAAAAAAAAAAAAAAAAAAAAAAAAAAAAAAAAAATTGAATGAAAAACGATTAAATCCGAATTAAAAATTACAATAAACGATTTAAAACGAGATTAAAAAATAAATGATTAAAAGAAAGATTATAAAAAATAACGATTGAAGCTACACTGGAAAAGATGTATTAAAATAACCATTTAAAAAATACATTAAATCGATTGACAATCGATTTAACGATCGACGTAGAAGCGTTTTAAGTACGACGATAAAACAATGAAAAACGAATAGAAAAAAGAATAGAAAAATGATTTTAAAAAACAATCGAAAAATGGTTTTATGAATGATTAAAAATAAAATATTAGGAAAAAGATCAAAATAAAACCAAATAACAAACGACTGGAACCGATTGACAAACTATTGAAAAAGAATTGAACTTATTTATTTATTTATTTATTTATTTATTTACACAATAAAATTACACAATATCATATCATATATATAACAATCATAAAATAAATATAAAACAAAAGTGATAAGAACATTAAAGAAGCCATATAAATACGCAAAAGAAAATATATAAAATAAATATAAAGTCCATTGAAAATCGATTGAAAAAAGGATTCAAAACGATGGAAAACGATTTATTAAACGATTAAAATGATAATTGGTAAAATTGAAAGACTGCAAGAAAAGATTGAAAGTATGACTGAAACCGATCGACAAAATATTAAAAAACGATTGAAGGAATATTGAACGAATCGTAGATAGAAAACTTTTTAAAATCGATTGATAATGGATTGAAAATAAAAACGATTAAAATCGTTTGGGAAAGTGATTCGGAAAAATAATTATATATAATAATAATAATGAATATTAAAAAAAAAGGAATAAAAAAAATTGATATAAAAAACGATTGTAAAATCGATTGAAAACAATCGACAAATTATTGAAAGATTATTGAAGGTAAATTGAAAAAATAGTTTGAAAACAGAATGAAACAACGATTGAAATATCGTTTGAAAACGATTTATTAAAATCGATTCAAGACGCGATTGCTTGAAAATACTTCTTAAAAACGTAATTGAAAAACGCAAAACAATGTAAAATACATAAAACTATTTAAGATAAAATGGTTGATCAAGCTATTGAAAGTACTATTGTAATAAAAAAAATTATTATTTTGTAATAAATTATTATTGAAAAATTATTTGGCACTTTTTCTTTTTTTTTCTTTTGTGTTTATTAACAGTGCAAGCTGGCGAAATTTGTGGGAATAATAAAATTGAAAAAAGCATGAAAAATACTAATCGACAAGGTTGATGAAAATCACCATATAAAAATCAGGAAACGTTGAGTTTAGCAATAGTTTCTCGATAGTTTTTAATTATAATTGCGAATTTACATTCATTTTCTGAATAAAATTTAATAGTTTTTTACTGATTAATTCATGATTAATGCTTTCTTCGATCTTTATTAGTATTTACATATACTCAAGTCGAACTTACAAATGAAAAGCCTGATTCAAACATATCCATCTGTCAGTATATAGATATAAGAAATAATTGCGGTTACAATTTAATATATAATATCTGCTAACCAATCATACATAAAATTTATTCAGTAAATAATTAGTAATATTGAACCAATATATGTTTACAATTTCCTCGTACGCAAATTTGAAACATCCTCTCTCATTGATCCAACTCGCGCGTATATTTAAATATCTATCTAAATTATATCTAATGATTTAGTCATCGTAATAAGTTTTTGTAATTTAGCCGTTCTAACAATTATATTCAATTTAACATTATATGAGATTCAGTATTTTAATAAGTATTAACGATTATATCTACGAACAGATTGATTGATTTCCGTATTTAACAAAACAAATTATAGAACAAAAATCATTATTACAAAATAGTATTGGATGATGAACGATCGAATTAACAAATTAAAAGACATAAATGTTTACGTTTCCGCCATGTTGACGGCACTCTTTATTCTATGTATTCTTTTATTCTTTTATTTTTTTATAATTTTTTTATAATTTATTCTTGTAAACAAAAGGAGGTACAAAATCGATTTCTTTTCATTTTTAAAATTGAAACAATCTAAAGTATGTATTCTACGTTGAGTTAGGCCTGTGTATTTTTCTTCTGATCCATAGATGTTTTTCTCGTGTTCTTTCAGACTTGTTTCCAATAGTCTACTAGTTTGTCAAATATAAACTTTCTCGCATTGTTTGCACGGAATTTCGTACACAATGTTGCTCATTTTATATTAATGAGAGGTCTATCTTTTAACGGTTTCTCATCCAAACAAAACAAGGTTTTTTTGTTAATTTTATCGATCCTCTCCTCGCTTCGAGGAGTCTATAATTTACCCAGATTATATTAAATTAAAATATTAATTATTAAAACAATTAATTTTTATTATTGTTAAAATTTTATAACCTTTTTTCAAAATGTCAATACATTGATTTATTTGTATCCCTTTTTTTACAATAATAAATTCTGAAGAGGGCCGTCAATAACCAAGTAGCGATCAAAAAAATCACAATGTATCAAAAACGAACATTTTTTTAACAAACCACTTCTTATTCCAACTATACAGATTTTTACATAAACCAATCTAGCAATAGTGATTAAGAACTTACTATTTAGTCTATTGAATTTAGACAAGATTTCACTTTATTATAAATTACCACTAAACATTGACCTATCATAAATTTATTATAATTGTCATACATTTTCAGAATCCAAACAAAAATTAACCAACTATATATACAGTAGGAATATGAAAGTAATTTTCCGCGAGCACGTGCGCAATAGAATTTCGTAATAAAAACTTGGAAACTCGGTAGGGAAAAGTTATCCGGGAAATTAATTAAATTGGCCCCTATCTTTTCGAAATCCAGATAGTTATGCTGGCTATGAATGATATGAATCTAGCGAAGCTCACTTCAGACGATCTGCCTCTTTTCGTCGGGATTACGTCCGACCTGTTCCCTGGAGTTGAAGTGCCGTCGGTTGACTACGAGGAGCTCATTGGTTACATAACTGAAGAAGCAAAAAAATTGAAGCTGCAAGTAAGATACGATGAGTGACTCCGAACCTCCTCGACAAATTCAATTATATGAATCTATCCCCCCAACGAAATTCTAATCGAATCATCCTCCTCTTTCCTCCATAATTATCCCCTTATTAAAAACGAGCCACAATGGAAGTTGATAAAACAGTTCTGATACTTTAATCCACTTTCGAATTACGCGATCGCTGGCCGCCGCGTCTTCGATCGCGTAATTTATTTAATTCCTATTGAATTCTTATTGAAACTTTGACGATTATGCCGAAAAATAAAAGTGATATAAAAGATGACAATAATAAAGAATAGTGCATGAAAGCTGTCTCGTATTTAAAGTTGACGTATTAAGGGGATCGAAGCTACTTTATACAGGCCATAAATTCCCCGCTAATTTAAATATAAGGTTGATAAGCCGCTTCGAGCAGGAATGTCTCATTGGCCTACATTTCCAGCCACTTCGATTTACCATCACCAAAGTTCTGGAACTGTTTGAAACAAAAAATTCGAGGCACTCAACCATGATGGTTGGTCAGTCCAACACCGCGAAATCTGCTACTTGGCAGATTCTCGAAAGTACAATGACCACGTTGAAAAAAGTTGGCAAGCCTGGATTTAATACCATCATCATATATCCCCTGAATCCGAAGGCTCTCAATCTTGGGGAGCTGTACGGCGAGTATAACTTAGCTACGGGCGAATGGCTGGACGGGGTCATTTCTTCGATAATGCGAACGACCTGCAGTGGTAAATGTCGTCACAATATATATGTTTTTTTTTTTAATGAATTGTAACTGATATTGATGCCGATAAACAAATTCTGTCGTTTTCAGATGACAGTCCGGAAGAAAAATGGATCTTGTTCGACGGTCCTGTTGATGCAGTTTGGATCGAAAATATGAACAGCGTGATGGATGATAATAAGGTATTAAATACTAGATTCTTTGTTTTTTTTTTTTTTAATATCGAGCAACCTTTGAAAATACTTAAAGTTGTATAAAAAATAAAACAATCATTAGAGATGAGACAACAGTCGGATGCATTTAACTTACCTATTATTTCGGGGACATAGAATAAAATGAAATGGCAGATATAAGTGTGCATTTTTCACACTCTTTGTGATATTTCTTTCAAGATCTTGACGCTCATAAACAACGACCGCATTACACTTCCGGAGCAAGTCTCTCTTGTTTTTGAAGTGGAAGATCTGGCGGTTGCGTCTCCGGCGACTGTTTCGCGTGCTGGCATGGTTTACAACGATTACAAGGATTTGGGATGGACACCTTACGTGGACTCGTGGCTGGAGAAATACGAAGATACGCCAGAATTTATAGAGACGGTATACTAAAAAACGAAATTTTTTAATTCAAAAATTTTTGTCAATTTATTACGAATAAGAAAACATCGATGATGATCTTAACGATGATGATCTCAACGATTATTATCTTAACGATGATGATGATCTTAACGATTATGATCTTAACGATGATGATGATGATTTATTCATTTCAATAATCGAAACCACCGGTTAAAACGGCTCGGTCGATAACGTCAATTCCAAACCTAAAATATTCAAATTAAACAGATACTATATATTTTTTCATGACCAAATCTATTTTAGGGCCATTTCGTGAGTTTTTTATGAATGTACGTGAATTTTAAGCAAAATCGCTTCAAAATTGAGGTAGAATTTGCAAGAATAAAATTGAAATTACAATAAGAATTTTCTGTTAGGAATTGACGTTATCGATCGAGCCGAAAATTCCTAAAGATTGATCAATATTCGCTTACAAACGAAAAGAAAAATAAATAAACAAATAAATATAGAAATTTTATTTTTATCTCAGATGAACGAGTTGTTTGCGCGTTACACGCAAGAACTGCTGGACTTCAAAAAAGCGAAATGCGTAGAACCTGTTCCTACTCTGGAATTAAATGCTGTCCAATCTATGTGCAATTTATTGGAAATATTGGCCACCCCGGAAAATGGCATCGTACTCGGCGAGGAACGTGAGGTTTACAATCAGATGTGCAAGCTCTGGTTCTTATTCTGGTAAGTAACTTACTACGGCGGTTATATGTTTAAAAAATACTTCACTTTTTAGGAATTTCCGAATTTAAAACAAAAATGGCGGACATTTGAAAAAAACTCTTCCCGTTTTTTTTCTTCTCTTTAAAGTTAAAAAGTAAACAACAAACGCTTCCTGAAGACCTCCTAAATTGAATAACATTTTCATTAATAATTGTCAACTTTCCGCCCTAGGTACAAAATTCACACCATTATGTATTGTTCGAATTATATTATATCCGCATTAATAAATGTATTACATTTTCATCACGAGTCGATTGTTTATAGTATACCTATTATAAGATATTTCAATGTATAGTCAAACGACTTTGTTTTTTCCACACTGCATCAAATTGCTTGTAACAATTATCGTTGCCGACAGCGCGATCTGGTCAATTTGCGCCTCCGTCGACGAGGAAGGTCGGGGGAAAATGGATAATTTTATGAGAGAAATGGAAGGCTCTTTTCCCTTGAGAGATACGGTCTACGAATATTACGTCGACGTCCGACAACGCAACTTCGTCTCCTGGGAAGACAAATTGTCGCAGTCCTGGAGGTACCAAGCCGGGTAGGTACTGCATAATGGAATTTTTGCCCGAAAATTTACGCTTTTTGTTTTCCGTCGCGAAAACGGTTGAAATGTGCACACTTCGTGCGGTGTCCATTTTATTAACGCGAAGATTTGCAGTATAGAAAAAAAAAATGTAAATGACTTTTTCAGGGCTCGTTTTCATGAAATAACCGTACCAACGGTTGATACGGCGAGATACGACTTTATTACAAGTCGCCTATTGGCGAACGGCTATCCCGTCCTTCTCATTGGTCCAGTGGGCACTGGCAAAACTTCGACGGCTACCGCGGTCTTAAAAGCTCTCGACTCGCTCAAGTATAGCATCCTGGTCTTTAACATGTCAGCACAGACGTCGTCCAACAACGTTCAGGTTCTATTCAATTGTCGTTTCTGCATAAAAACGTCAGTCATTGTCAGTCATTTGAAAGTTTACAAAAAAAAAACAATCTTTTCACGATTTGAAATCAGGAAGCCATTGAAAGTAAAGTGGAGAAACGAACGAAAGGAGTGTACGTACCGTTTGGCGGCAAAACGATGGTGACCTTCATGGATGACTTCAATATGCCCATGAAAGAGACGTACGGTTCCCAACCACCTCTCGAATTGCTTCGACAATGGATAGGATACGGTTTCTGGTACGAAATATTTTATCATTTATATTGTAATACTATCAACGGATTTGAAAATTTATATGATAAAAAAATGTATGGATGAATAAAATTTGACAAAGCGAGTGATTACATTTAACGAAGACA
>JAPYZR010005549.1:0-14163 GCA_030522945.1 Trichopria nigra
TCTTGCGAGCGAAGCGAGCCGGGGGTCCAGGGGGCGGAGCCCCTTGGTGGGGTTGGCGGCCGGAGGCCGCAGGGGCGAAGCCCCTAGTTTTTATATTTAAATATATATTAAAAAGTATAGAACTTAAATTATCTTATAAATGTATTTTATTCGTGGTATTAAATGCATTATTGGAAAATTATATATTGAAGTTTAAAAATGAATTTGCTTCATTGCAACTAAATTCGTTTTCAGACTCCGATGAATCCATTCCGATACGTTTTCATTTGTTTATCGAGTAAAGAATCTGGGCCCAGAAGAATTATATAGGATGTCTTTTATTTATTTTATATATATATATATATATACCTCTCAGCAAACAAAAAAGAATTGAAAGTGGATATAAAATTTCAATTCTTCGCAAATTCAGTTTATTGACTAAAAGAATTGAAAAATACATAGTGAAAAGAATTAATAATATGAATTTATTCCAATTATTTTTATCCTTTAATTAGGACGTGCAAGAAATTAAAAAAGGGTGAAAACTCACCGTTTTAATAAGAGTGACTTAATTTATACTCTTTCTGAAGTGAAATACCAATCCAGGAAATTTAAAGAAGAATTTACATTACAGAATAATCATTATACTTATATTCTAGTTTATTGGTATTTTTATGATCACTTTTATACAGAGCTATGATAGATGACAATTTTAAACGGGGAAAATTAGACTATACATTACTGTTTCACCTAAGAGTTTCTCCGTATTGAAACTTTACAAATATAAAGTATTTTCTAAAGCACCTGTTTCTATACAAATATTCTTGAAAATTGAATTTATAAAGGGAATCTTTTATTACTTACAGTTGAATAAAATTTTATGAAAATTGACACATCCGAATAATAGAAATTGATAATAATGGTAAAGATAAATAAATAAAATATACCATATATTTATATAGTTATTTTTGTAATGTAAAAGAATATTTAATATCTATTACAATAAAACTTATATTTATGAAATAAAACTTATTTAGAAATATTAAATACAACAGAACAAAGGCTAGATAAAACTTTAAATCTACCTACAACTAATTAATTCGCTTTAGTAGTATATTAAGTAAAAAGCCATACAATAAGTTTCGTATAAAATAAAAATACTATAAAACAAGAACCGTTCTGAAGTTTTTTACATAGAGCTCTGTAAATAAAATATCAAATGTATATAATCTACGGTATTATGTATTTACGTGTAAGAAACTGTCAAAATTTTAATCAATTTCGTTTAGAGTTTTAAAAACTTTTAAAACGTCAGATTGATGGGCAGGCAATTTATTCGAATTCTTTTCTACCTCACTGCCTATAGACAGATTGAAAAACATAGATTCTGAAGATTCAGTAGTACTAGCCTTTGATTTTTCAGATTGCAACGTAACATACGTCACTTCGACTAAGTGTGTAAGTAATTCATTTAAGTGTTCAAGAGGCCTAATACTGAGTATTACAATGAATTTGTTACCATTTTGAATGCGGAGTGATCCGCTGATTTTAGCATATGTATTTAATTTTATTGGTGGTTTGTACGTTACTGATTCTTCTTCGATCATCTGCAAAGCTTTTATACTCCCTAAAATATTGTACAATTATTATAGAATAATGTAAATAAATAATGAAATAAAAAATTTGGCAAGTACATAAATGTAAGTTATGGTATACCTGTTTCATCTTCCACATCAAATGTGATTTTCGTGGTAGCTGTTTCTATACTTCGAATGATACCAACAATGGTGAACGTTTTAACAGGCATACCCCACAATTTTAATGTCTTGCCGGATTCAAGGAGATGACTGATCATGAGAGGAACGCAATTATGATTTTTGTTGAAATTACTTCGGCCTTTTTTTTTGTTGGTCGTTCCAGTGACGACAATAGACGCTTCATGTTCTTTGATTTCTGTTTCATCGTTATCAATCTCATTATCGTCTATTTCCGTAGTCCATGTGGTAAAATCGGCAAAATTACTCCACTCAGCCATAATTTTAGGTTCTTCTGAATGAAGTGATTGAAGATTTTAGAATTTCGTAACAAAAAAAAAACGATGGAAAATTGTACGGATTATTATATAGCAGATTTCGAATCACAACTTTGAATTACAAATTTGCAATCTTTGAGTATATGTAGTTTAACTCCCCAACCGCCAGGTGGACTAAAGGGTACGTTCAAAAGAACTTGTAGGGCACTTCGTTCGTTCGTTCCTAAAATATATCACCAAAATGCATATAATATATATATGTATAAGAAAAGGACTAATATTGTCTAATTTTACACGTTGATAAATCATGCGAGGATTTTTATGATTTCATTAAACATATACTGCAAATGCTCGTGCAATGTGCATACATACGGTATACATATGTGTTGTATTATGTGTACACATCGTACAGAATCACAGAAAATGGCAGAAAAACCAGAAGAAAACTGCGAAGTGAAAAGTAACCATACGTTTCTAACTATAGTCCCGCCAAATTTCAAGTTACGAACGATATTGTAGTTAGTAATTTCGTGTATACACAATATCAGTGAATAGTTCAATAAAGTGTAATATAAGTGCAAGGTCTAAACAAAAGAAGTCTACCAATTTTATGTGCACCAATTGTGGAATACATTGTTCTAAATCTATATACTTGATACAGAATTATTTTGTGCGACTTTCAGCTTTAATCCAATAATTATGTACGCTTAAATGTCGAACTATTTTCCCTACTCTTGACCGGTCTTGAAGAACTCAGCTAGCTGGTACGTATATTCTTTTGTTCATTTATTACGGGGAAAAAACGTTTTATTAATGCGATAGAACTTTCATTTGAAATATATTTTCCATAAAATTAATAATTTAGTAAATACAAAATATACAATTTTTGTTACGTTTAACTTTAAAAATTCCATATGTATTATATAAAATCTGCATTGGTCATATGATGTATGCAGTTTTGTTTCGTCATTTAATACTCCTATATAGTGATCGATGAAATATGCTAAAGTTTGAAACGGTGGAGTCCAGTGAAAATTATAAGAAATATTTTTAAAATAACTTTTCTTTAATCGATTTTGTATTCTATTTGTGCATAAGGAATATAGAAAAAAGGGAAATAATGTTTTTGATCATTGCGAAGGAAAAATAAACAAATAACAGGCGTATATTTTTTTGATGATCTTTGTTTGACTCGAACATTTTGTACTTCAGTATCATTCGACGGTGTTAGAATGAGTAACAATAATGTTGGAAGTATATATATATATATATATATATACATATGTATTATACATATAGTTTGATACATGAATATCAAGACGGGTTTTGTTTTTAAAGTTTTTGAAGGTGGCTTACAAATGTCTAATTATTCTGAAAGATTTCCATAATTAAGTTTTCATTGGAACCAAAATAACTGTTATAAAAATAGGGAACATTTTTTTGCATGCCTATATTCCGGGTTAATGATATTAAAGTGTGCAGAATTGGGAGGAATTGGTACATATATATCCATGCTGATGTACATTATCTATACCAATTATGTAAACAATGCATTAAGAATGCATGTATATCCCAATTGCTCCATATGTGCTATGCACAGATAACAAATGATATCGTATGCAACATAATACTACTTGATATAATATCTTTAAGGGTACGTGTAAAATTAATGGTAAGTCATTTTCTATAAATCGCTACTTTTCCTTTTGTAATTGACAATATTTTAAAATTATAATAAAACTGATTAAATTCTAAATAAATTAAAATTAGTATTTTATATTGAGTTTATTGATAAAAATATTGCAGTATAAAACTTTGTTAAGTACTACATTAAAATTGACGCAAGGAAGCTTCTTTTACATATATTTGGCAAACATATGGAAAAATAAAAAAATCATGATAACTTAACTACACTCATTTGTTATTACTGATTATAACTATTAGCTAAGTTCGTCTTTTCTGATTGGAAGATTCCGTTAATTCAGTTTTATCTGGTAAGAGTTCGTTTATCAGGCCATTAGATTCTTTTAAGGCAAATATAATGATCTACGTAAATTTCAGATCATTATGTTAGACTTTTCATGATTAAAGAGTTTATGACAATGATAATCTAAAAACAAATCTTTAAAAAGTACTTTAAAGTTCTTTCATAGTTAAAAGTGCAAAAACTTCAACAAAGCTTAGACTGTATTGAGACAAATCCTTGTATGGAACTTCAAAACGATCACAGAAATCTTCAGAGATGTAACGAGCTACTGCATAAGAAGCTGCTAGACTCAGGCCTCCATAATTTCCATTTTGTAAACATACCATACTTATAGCTGCTGATCCCAAAGCGAATATAATATTTATAAATATGTATAATTTCCATCGATTTTTCATTTTTGGTGAACTCAGTTCTAGGATGACAGGTAAGACACCAAGTGCAAGTAGTAAAAACCGAAGTTCTTCATTTACTTTATATCTTAGTAAAATTTCTGATGTAAAGAAGGCAAATGGTACAACATCCACTGCACTCGAAAACCAGTCATAGAAGTTTCTGAAGCGTTTCGTTGTATTTGAACCTGTTATAAATTAAACAGTCTTTTAAATGTATTCATTTAAAAATATTTTATACAAATAATCTTAAACTTTAATTTATAAATTAGAGTATTGATATTAATATTGTAAATTACAAAAAAATTGGTATGAAAATAATTAAAGCAATATTCAATTAGTTTCAATCTATCCTTATGTTTAAATTGGTATTTCTAAATAATATAGGGTAAAAATATAAAATTACTAAATCGATATATTCCAAGAATTGAGTGGATGAGAAGTATCTGGAAAGCTCGAACTGCCCATACATATTCTGTTGCTCTGAGAGAATACGAATCACGAAAAAACTTCATACATGTGACAGTAACAATGAGCTTTATTAGATGTGCTATAACAGTACTTGGATTTGCCATATTTATCGTCCTGGATGCCCTGGAAGATCTTGTTATTGTTAGTCTCTATTTTATATATATGAAATTTTGTTTAAAGATTTCTTCAAATTATTTATGGTCACACTTTATGATTTCTGACAAGATTCTTCAATATGACTAGAATTTATTTCCTTATTATTAATCTATTGATTAAATTTTGAATTCCACAATCTTCAATATATTTTTCTTCGATGACATAACACAATCTTACACCTTGATTTTTTTCTTATTTTTGCAATAAAAGTATACATAAAAATGAAGTAATACTTTAAATAATTCTGTAATAACGCATTGCGACTAGATGTTTCTGAAACATAAACTGTATTAATAAATACATCTATGTAAACAAAGGATATTTTAAGAAATAATTAATGAACAAATATTATTTACTTATGTAACTATTCTTGCGACAATTTCAAATGGATCATTGCTGCAATTGTTACAAAATATATCTTGTCCTTCGTCAAGTTTCTTAATGTGATGCATTTATTATGACTAGACTTTATATGTTTACGAGCTCTTACTTAAAAATATTATTTCATAATCGGCAATTGCATTCTGATTTTTTACAAACATAAAAATTAAACTATGCCCATGTATGCATTTGTAAATAGTACACTGTATACATATATATGTTTAACACTAGAAATGTGTTAGGTTATGAAATTTATAGGTACATATATATATATATATGTATCTTTAAAAATCCATCACGATTCACCACCATTCACCATTCATCTCCCCTTCACTCTATGAGGCCATGAGGCCACCGCACGGAATTAGGGATAGAGAGAGGTTCCCCGTTCCATATCACGAAATTTATATCCATGAAATTCGAGATTTTCGAGAAACTATAGAGGAATCAGCAGAACGTTCAGGATTGGTCATGGCATTTTTACTACGGTTCGCTTGTTTTGTAGGAAGACGTATATGCACCTATATACGACTTTTACTATACATACATATATGAAAGTGTATAGATATGCACTTTGTATTCATGTGCAATAGTATACAATCATTATTATTATTGACATGTACTATACATATGTAAATATATGTATACCCAGTAAACGAAGGTGCATTGAACGTTCAAAAAACGATTTGAAAAGTGTTAAAGCGAATTAAAAATTACGCGCGAACTACCGGAACAGCTGATCCGCCCCGTAAATTTCAGGGTTGCCAACCGGCTTTGGAGAACTTTCCCTTTCAATGCTTTCAATTCACCCCTTTCATTCGTTTTGGAATGGAAATTTTTTAATAATGTACATATGTAATACACATATATACGTATTGTAAATAGGTATATTTTCCAACGAAAAAATTCTGAAGTATTGTTCAATACATCTTTTATTTTATTTTAGTTATAAGAAAAACTATTATGTATATGTAATTGAATTTTGCAAAAAAAAAATCCCTGAAATTTTTTTTTTTTTTGTTTACCTTGCCCCTTATCTACAATAATATTTAGGTGACAGCTGTCTAATACTGAATATAATCGTCAAACCGGCCGAGATCCTTGACTCATCTTTCGATCTCTCAATAAGCGCAATTGGTCAAAATATTTTCCCTTCTCTTGGACTCCTCTCTCCTATATATGCTGCATATTGCTACGATTATGTGTTTACCGCAAAACACACACATATGTATATATATTTCATTTAATACAGATGCACATTTATTATGCAAACGTGCAAACACGTGTAAAGTCTTCACGGCACCCTCGCACGGCACGCACTCATCCCATGAAAACATGATCATGTGGACAAATGCATGTATACATACATATATATGACGTTCCAAGTTTAGAGTGAAGTGAATTTAAACTTGTGAGGATAATCGTGAAATGTCGAAACATTATTCGATCACACCATTTACCATGATTCGTGGTGTCATACACAATGCTACGATTCTTTAAAAAAACTGGTAATTACCTGATTTTATGCAAATCCTTACGTGTAATAATCCACTATGGAAAAAAATAAAAACATAACCTAATGATTCATTTTATTATTATTTTGTTCAATAAAAGTGAAATTCGAGTAATTCAATGCTTGCAATTGAAATTAATACGGTATTGATTCGTTTCCACATTTTGCATCGAACAATTACAATTTGTAGGGCACAAGGATAAATCTGTATCTCCTGCAAGTCCTCCGACAAAGTACGCTGGATTAAACAAATCTGTTGGAGATGGTGTTGCGGGAAGTTTACGGCCAGTACAACCAAGTTTATTATGCAGCCTCGAGGAGGAGGAGGAGGAAGACAACTATGACGACAAGGGTCTCGAAATTTGCAACTTTCATTCCCAGTTGTCTAAAACAATGCCGGAAATCCTTGCAGACAAAAGTGCCTTGGGCTACTTTATACAATACATGGAGTCTCGAGGGGAAATATTATTGATTAAATTTTGGCTAGAAGTGGAATGTCTTAGTGGTGCTGTTTCAAATCTAAAATCATCGTGTAGTTCATTGAATTTGCCTATTTGTACCTGTAATACCATAACGAATGAAACCATAGATATGAATGTAAATAGTAATGAGCCGATATTGAATTGTGAGACGCCAAAGAATATTGAAGTAGCAAATGACAAAAGTCAGCACATAAATAGCAAACTTTGTCAGAAGGATTGTGAAACATCAACGCTGTTCCAGGATGCCTTACGAATTTACAGAAAATATATAGTTAAAGATCTGCTGGGACCGAATCGACTATCTGAGGATTTAAAAATAGAAATTGAAAATGCTTTGAAAAGTAACAATTTGGAACCTTTGCTGCAATCATTATTATCCGTGCAAAGGATAGTTTATAAGATATTAGAAGATGAGTAAGTACCAGAAAACCATTCAATTTTTATATTTCTTTGAAATTTTGAAAAATTTCTTTCACAACTATGGTCGGGTGGTTTTTAGGTTTATGAATGATTTTATAAGAAGTGATTTTCATTGCAAACATCAAATTGACGTTCTAACCAGTGAAAATGTTCAGTTGGCTGATATATTGTATGACGAATCAGCCTTTTTCTACTTTATGGAGGTAATTCACATAAAAATCCTGAATCTACTTAGTAGTACATTATAGTAGAAATCTGTAAACGATTTTTCTTATTACTGTGTTTTAGTTCATGGAGATTGAACATAAAAGAGAATTATTAGACTTTTGGATGTCAGTTCTGAGTTACAAGCAGAATTTACTTCAAAAGGGTGATTCTGCAGATCCAACTGAAGCTCAAGCCGACGCTCTTATAATTTATGACAAGTAAATATTAAAAGAATTTTTTAATTATTGACGTATTAGGTATATAAATATAAATATTAAATTTAATTTACATGTTTAGTCTATACTATTACAATTCTAACCAAATTTTATATTAAATTGACACAATTTTATTGTTGTTTTTTTTTTTAGATACTTCAGTTTGCAAGCAACTATGTCCTTAGGATTTAGTGATCAAATTCGTTTTCAAGTTGAACAAAATATATGTCGAGAAGATGGGAGGGGGCCGCAGCCTGATTGCTTTGACCGACCATGTCAAATTGTGTATAATTATTTGAATAGGGTAATTATCAAATATATATTATTTAAGAAATATAATTCTCCAAATACATTTATTTATTTAAAAATTAAATATCAATTACATTTTTAGCGTTATTTTTCTGCATTTTTATCGTCACAACTGTTTTATAAATATTTGTCTGAGATGATCAACACGGTACAAAGTAACTCATATTCAGTTTCACATCCTGCTATTAAAAGAACTGGTAATGTACTATATTTGTTAATTATCAACAGAATGATGGATTGCAATAATATAATATTAATCTTAGGATCAGACTGCAGTAGTGATGTGTGCAGTTATAACAACAGCATCTCAAGCCGTTTATCAACAGTGTGCGACGACAAGAAACATCCAAAATGTGAATCGCGATCCATGAATGGTGGCATGAACATTGACCTGAAGCATTTGAACGACCCTGATTCATTATGGAAACGAAGCAAGAGCAGGTTCGTTTAATTAAAAAGCTTACACCATCTGCAAATGATGAAAAACAAATTTTTTTCTTTATATTTCTGTAATCAATTTTTTTAATATAAACTTGAATGAATTTCTTGTAAACTTATATGGCGATACAATAGACTCTCAGGGTCAATTATACATTATTGACATTAAATTTTTGACAAAAAATAATTATTTTAACTTGTAAGTAACTGAAAACAATTCAAGGCTAATTTGTTTAAAATAATATTGCAGTTTAAGCGTTGGTTACGTTGATAGTTTGGGAAGGTTCGTGACTGAAATCGAACCAGATCCATACCGTAAACATGATAAGTCCCGAATTTCACGAGCCGTTAAGAGGTTGGTGCACTTGGAGCAGGATGAAGTGAGTAATATAATTTATTTCTGGCTTTTTTTTCACGAAAATATACTAATTAAAATTTACTTAGGCAAAGGAAGAATCAGCATGGAAAATTGCTGAAATGATAGTTCGTGATGTTACTTCACTTACTCTGGGAGAATCAGTTCTTCCACCGTAGTAATCAATTATCAACGCTGCCTAAAATTTTCGTGAATTTTCGACAATTTGTTGTTAAGATTGCAACTTCAATAGTTTGAGAGTATTAATTTACATTAGGTTAACTTGTAAAAGGTAACTATAATAATGGCATTAATGGAAGCATTGCTGCGGTGCTTAACTAACATGTCATCAAAACGAGTAGTTGTATATTATGTGATAGTTGAATAAGAACCTACAAAAAGATCTGATGTAAAAAATGACAAGACTAAGATATAATAACAATTATTTTACTAGTACTGGTGTATTTGACAGTAATAACATACGAGTGTGCACTTAATGTATTTCTTTATTTTTCTGATCGTATTCTGAAATTGTGAAACAAAGACACACTAGTGCAGTCGCTGATAAATGCCATAAGAGTAGAATGGAAGAATAAGAGTAACCGACAGACACAAATAAGAGATATAACTAAAATCGAACAAGCTAAGATTTCTTAAGAAACGCTTAAGTATTATTGGTTTTTTGGAATTAAAAGAAAAAGAAAAAAATTATTGCATCCCCCATGACATGTGGATTTCCTCATCGCACTAAAATTTCCCACACAAATTTTTCACTTACCAAGTGAAATGTCACGCGAAACTTTTTAGCATCATTTGGTGCGTTTGAGTACAGCATATTCTATGTAATACAGCGAGTCGATGCTGCATATGATGCACAAATGAAGACTTTTGCTTTGACTAACTCTCGTATGTATTTTTATAACGTATTAAGTTGTGTTTAAATTTTAAACTTATATGGAATTTATTATAATTGCAAAAAATAATTCTTCCGTCATTTCGACGGAATTTTTATCCAGTATATTTACTTCTGATTTTGAGAAGAGAAATCGTAAAATTTAAACTAGTTTAGAATTTTATAAAATATTTTATAAAATATGAAATAATGCTGAGAAGTGATTTTATGTGTCTCTAAGGTTTGCTAAGAAATTATTTTCTAAAAGAACTTCTAAAGTACGTTACTTTTTAAATAAATCTAATGTTTAGAATTAAGCAATGAATTGTAAAATGAAAATTTCTTCACCGATTATAATATTAAAGTTCAAAAATAAGTAAAAAACGGTCACTGTACAACAGGGTTCAAAGAACCACAAAAAAAAAAATATAAATTTTCGGCCTGGATCTAGGCCCTCTTCAGAATAGGCCCTCTTCAGAAAAATATAATAAAATATACAAAATGTAATAATTTCAAATCTATCTTTTTGTGGTTCTTTGAACCCTGTTGTACAGTGACCATTTTTTACTTATTTTTTAACTTTAAGCAATGAATTGATTGTAATAAAATGTGTACTACGAATTATTTCGCCGAAAAAGTATGCGACATATTTTAATGCTTCTTGATACGTTCAAATTATAGAGATTAAATACCCTGTTTGAAGTAAAAGAAAAATCGTATTTTGTAGACTATGTATTAAAATTTATGCGAGTACAAAAGATTCACTAAAACTATTTTCACTTGCTTAAAGCATTGAAGAAAAAATCGGTTACATATTAAAAATAAGGCCAGAATGCTGGCAGTGATGCAACGATTCGATTTTATGAACCGCATAAATTTGTAGAATTATAACAATACATACTTGTTATAAGAGAATATTTTTAATACTCCCTCTGGAATTTTTTAATTCATATTTTAATAGTCGACATAAGGAAACATTACCATTACACATAAATAAATAACGAGTCATATTGTAAGTACGAGAAAATTTTTTTTTTGTACAGAATGTAATTGTACTTTTGTTTAAATGTATATACTGTTTGGGTTGGGAAATCAATAAATGTATATCTCTGTATATAAATATATATACTTCTTGCATATGTTCTATTTCAATTGCTGTTGGACAGTCTTTTTTCCTTAAACTACATATTTAGTTATTTCTTATATAATTATTATAATAATAATAAAGAAACTAAACCTTAGGAGTAAAAATGTGCCATTGTAGTGCACTTGCTAGTTCAGTCTGTAAGCTCTATCAAAAGCGAAATTCTGATCTTTAACAAGTGGGAAGTTTGTCGTTAAAATAAGGCGAACTTTAAAATGACACTTGTTAAAGATTACTTTTTCGTTTGTAATATGTATGCTACATTTTAATACGATGTGCGGGGGGATTGGTTATCCGCACATACCTCTGTGGAAGTATTGTATAAGATCACTGCACCGGCAGTATTACAAAATTACTTATGTGTCTACCTTATTGCTAACAAAACTATCACAGATTTTACAGCGAGGACGATCCATTTATGCTAGTGTGCGGTGTGCACTTGTATTGAGGATTTAGTAATGGTGATGATTCAGTGACATCTAAACCTCCATCACTGTTGCGAACATATTTTGTGCCTACAGTTTTTAAATTGTACCACCATTCCAAACGAAATTTATCTTTTCCGCCCCACCTGTGGTAGACAAGAGTATTGAAGAAAGCTTGAAGGGGATTTGTTACAGCCTGAAAAAAAAAATATTCAATGCAGCTCTGTAGAGAAATTAATCGGTAGAAAGACAACTTACCATGATGTACCAAAATATAATAATTATTTTTATTGGTAGCTGCGACCAAAAAGACCATAAAAGAATTCCATTAATTAAATTTGGCATCCAGCAAATGTAATAAACTAGATTTATCATAGCAAATTTCAGCCTAATAGTTTGCACTAGTTTTCTTTCCCTGCTAGTTACTTGAGACATGCTGCATGTGACAGCCATTTTGAGATCTTTCGTTGAAGCAATATATAAACCTGGATTGACTATCATTACTGTTGCGATTAAACCATAAGTTGCACAGTAATTTGGAAGAATGCGAAGAACGGCAGTTGTTAAAGTAGTAATGTTGTGACAACTGATAATAACATAAAATAGTTAGATTATTTACAATTTCTGAATTGAAAATTATATTGATTTTAAAGTTACATTATATTTGTAATTTTGAATGAAAAATTAATAAAATTATTATTTTTTTATAAAATTTATAAATATTTACAAATTGCTGTATCAATTAAGATGTGAAATAAGATGTAATATTATGTTTATCTATGAAATGTATAGCTCTTACTCGGCATCTGGAATGTACAATAAAGTGAGCCCAAAAGTAGTAAGAATGGCTGGACATATCCATGCTGCGGCATGATACCAAAATGGATGTCCTGAACGTTCACCAAGGAGCAATTTCATATCAATGGCATAACATAATGTCCAGATCCATGTGGCCATATAAAAGTATTGTGTCCAAGCCTGTATATATTGTATTTCAGAAAAAAAATCTTCAAAATTGTAAAATACTTCATTTGATATCTTCATTCATTATACGATATATTAAGAAAGTTTAAATACCGAAGAAATAGCACAAAAGACTACACTTTTTGTATCATCTTCCATAGGTACTATTGATTTGAAATTCATCCATAAAACAGATCTCATGAATACACCTGGAGGAATTACCATCAGAAATATGAAAAGTATTCAAGGATGAGAATTACGTAAAAATTTTGTAAATAACAAGTCAGACCTAATGAAGCAAACAGATCTGCTAAAGCTAACCAAACGACAATTTGTCTACCCCTTGCAGCTGAAAAACCTTGCCATCGGTGTGGTAAATTGAACTCTTGACGAGGCAAGATCTACACAAATGAAAGAATTACAAGGTGTTACGAGCATACGAAAAGAATAATAACATTTGACTACCACCTGATAAATTGCTCCGATAATTCCCATCGAGGAAGATATCATGCAAACTGTGTTATAAGTATCCGAGTTGAATTCTTGCATTATGACAACTGCCATATCTGTTTTATTTCTGTGATGACAGCAGAAAGTTTGTATCGTAGGATCAGCCATGATTCATTAATTGACCGATGATAAATTCTGAAGATCATAGACGGAGACTGCGTGCATGTATAAAATTGAAAAAAGGACGATAAATGAACGCCTCGCTGATAATGATAAGGAGAGCCTTGATCGCTATCGAAATAGATTTTTTGAAATAACACGTGCTAGTTGCCGGGACCTCCGGGATATACATTCAAGTACATCGGAGGAGGTTAGAAGTCGCATATATAAGAATGAGAAAAATTGAGAAATCCGATATAGGAGATTTTCCGTATTTTTTTTTATTCTTCGAAGAAGCCGTACAACGGGTTCATATTTCACGCCGTATTCAAGAGGCTGGCTCTTATGGTAAAAATGTCTGCAGGGATGCACTATATATTCCTATATGTCCTATATACAGATCCTATATATCCTATATAGACGGGAACTGAATTGTAATAAACACCTTTTCGAGCCGTAAGGTAAGGTGTGTATATACAGGGTGTTTCATTTTAATCCGACCTCGCAGATACCTCTACTGTAAAAATGAATGCTATCAAAAAATTACCTCTACAAAAGTTGAAAGGGATAGAGGGGGCCCATCCACTGGTACCAACAATCTTGACCTTAAACTCGATTTTCAAGGTTATTTCAAGGTCAGAGTGATTTTTTTAAATTGGAACCCCTATTTTTTATCCCGGATTTGGAAATAGCGGAAAATTTTACGATCAAAACGATATTTATACGATATTTTCAACAAAGTCATGGCAAGGTCGAATGAAGGTAAAATTTGCGAAAATTGTTAAATTATGGATGT
>JAPYZR010005550.1:0-10690 GCA_030522945.1 Trichopria nigra
AAATTTCCAAAAAAATTCACAAATCAGGCAAATATATTGTCGAATATTGAATAATGTAGGTGGGAAACGCAATAAATATTAATAATAATTAGATATATTATTGAGAAGAATTTACAGGAATTTACAGGAAAAATTATTTTTAAAAGTGATCCATTTTTCAACTATTGGAATAAAAATCACACAATTTATCAATAAACACTATAACAAACATTAACAAGAATTGACAAAAATTGACGAAAATTGACGAAAATTGCCGAAAATTTATGAAAATTGTCGCATTTGATCAAAATCGAATAAAACACTATCTATATAATTTCAAAAGCAATTGATGAAAATTATTGGAAATTCACAAAATATTGACAGAATGGACGACGATGAACACGAATTTCAATCCCTGCTTATACATAGTATTCAATGTTATATTCAATTCCCTCTCTTTTCTTGGGAAATCAATAGTAGATTTAAAAGAATTCATGTATTGAATTCTTTCTGAATCCTTAAAAAAAAAAGACAATAAATTACTGCAAACACACAATAATTGACGAATTTCGACTAAGGTGACAGCAAACAAACAAAATCGTGTATTTCTTGTTGTTGTTATATGTGGGCATAAAAGAAAGGTAATATAAACAAAGGTAACAAAACAATAACAAAGGAATCGAGTGATTACGTGGATGAGCGACGATCGATGTCATTCGAAAATTTCGTTCGATGCTGGGAGAGTTGACGCTTATTAAAATCATTTAACCCAACTATATATACTCACACCGAGGTTCACAGTGGGTTTCAGGCGAGATCGGAAGAAAAATATGTGACACCGTGACATCTTAATCATTATACTTTGACTCCGAGCAACCCCTCGACACGTACCCAGTTGCCGACGTGATACAATATATATACTTTGGCGAGAATCGTAATTATATCATATCTCATTGATGGATGTCAAAATTTTACATTTTTATTAAATGTCTGTATTATCGTTTGAAAATTGTTTCAAATAAATTTTAAAACTTATTAAAAGAAGAAAATAAAATTATTAAAAGTTTTTTGAAAAGGCATTTGACAGAAAAAATTATTATTTCTACGAAATAATTTTTCGAATATTGTATTCACCCTTTGTATATTTACAAATTACAAAATTGAATGCTAATACTCACACTGTGATATTATATATATGTACATTTCTTAGCAGAAATAAATAAATTTTAATATAAAATAATTTGTAAGTGTATTGTTGAATTTGATTACGATCCATAATGTTTCAAGTATTTCTCATTCATTAACAAATAGCATTCAACGAAGTTCGATGTCAACAATTGTAGGAACTAGCTGCTTGATTAATTTCTATCACATATAATGTCAACGACACTTGGTTCCATGAGGACTGGTTCGAGACATCGGTGGACTGCACTTCCCAGAATCTCATCGAGCAAAAAGTGCACGAGACTATAAAAAAGACCTTTTGTTAGGTAAATATTTTCTACTATAAGAATAAGGAATCAATGTACAGTACATACCTTTTTAAAAATAAGTATATTGGTATGTACGTAATAATTGTTTTCGAACTATTTATATGACAAAAAATACATAATTAATGAAACTTACTTTTCGTCACTGACAAATTTCCAGAGGTATATTTGCAAATAATGCGTATCAACTTGTATTTGTTGCAGACCATATTTACTGAATGTTCTGAGCCTTACACATTCCAAGAATGTCTGCGAATACAAAAAGGATAAAATTAGGATTTAGAAATTACACTTTATAAATTGATCGATTTTTAGTTTACCTTTAAACTTATTTTAATAATTCCTGTCAGGATGGAAGCTTTGTTAAATTGCACTGATGAAAAGATTTCGATTCTTTCAGAAAACAGTTTGTGAATGTTTGAGACTATAGAAGAGTCTAAATGACTCGGAGTGTAAGATGACCAATTTGATCTATATTGATGTCTTGAAACACTTACGCTACAAATTTGCAAATAATAACAATTAAGTAGTAACTATAAAAGTAATGAATAAAATATAAAAATATTAAGATTATTAATTAATATTTATTAAAATTACTAAATCAACAATAATTATAAAACCCGATTATTATTTATCAACAAATACCTGTGAGTTTTTCTGCTGCTATCGCTACTTCTCTCAATTTGAGCATCTGCATCATCGTACAAGGCGATAACTTGAGCTTCGATAGCTGTAATATCTTCTACAACTCGTTTCATGACTGCACGAACGGTTCGAGGTTCGATAGTATGTAACCAATCTCGCGTTTCCACAGACTTTCTCAACATCTGCGAAACAGCCAGTCCTTGAAGTCGAACGTAATGATTCAATAAGTCATGAGCTGCTTTTTGAAAATTTTCACAGATTTCCGACTCAACGGTGATGTCGTTCTTTGCCGAAGCATACTGTTCGATATTGAACCATTCATCAGTTGTAGATAACTGTAAATAGTTCGATAATATTTTTATTCATTTTATTTTGAATACTTCTCGATATTTCATATAAAATGAATATCCAAAATATGAGGAGTATATAATGTATGTAAAAGCATTAAAAATGCTATTTACCAAATAATGCGCATTACTATCCTTGAATTCTAAACACATCTTGCTAAGTAGAAGAAGTAAAGTTGGAGGGAACTTTGGAATATCCAAACCTGTACAAAATCCGCTTGCTGTTGCCGTTAAGTGATGAAGAAAACCGACGACTAAACCTTCTCGTACTTCGTCGACGCAGAATCGGAGCAAAAATTGAGGTTTTAAACTAAACGATAACTCTGGTTGTAGAAATATCTGTAATATGATTATTTGTTAGACTTTCGATTGTTTATGTCATCCCTGTAAATTAAAAAACATTACCAATAAATCTTTTAAGACTCCTTTAACTTTATCGATAGTTGGCACAACGAGAGATGCTTGCAGTGCAGCCAAACTACAATCTCCATCTGATGATGAAACCTTGGCTGCTAAAGTTTGACGAACCTTGCTCAAAGTTTCCGTCAAGTGCTGCTTTAATGAATGTAAATGATGGCGACACTGTTTTCTGCCTGCATTTACGACTATATCAGTTCCTGTTCTGCTGGAATTGCGTAATATTAATATTTTATAAATAACAAACAACTTTTTTATTACCTCTATTAGTAAGAGAAAAATCATGAATGTATAAAGTGTATAAACTTTTCACCTTTAAAGTACAAAGATTAAGCCTTCTTTTATGACTTCAGTAAGTAAAGTACAAACCAAGATTATAATGGTAAGGCGTTACTTAAAAAATGTGCATAACTTTTACTATTTCAAAAGTGACATGTTAACACACTCTAACTGCCTGCTCATGTTTCTCTTTACGTGAAAAACAAATAATAAAAATTTCCGAACCTTGAAAAATCGGTATCTTCACAGAGTGTGTTCATAACTTGAAGACGTCTATGAAACCGATCGAGTGCTCGTACAAGCACTGCAGTATCTGCTACATCTTCAACTCGCTTTCCTACTAATTCAAAATATTTTCTCATGTTGTTTATGACAAATGTGTTTAACCGTGCAATTGCTTTTGTATCGAAATCATCACTGAATTCAGTATTATCCAATGGAGGTCGATTTACAAACATTTCTTTGTATGAAGCTACAATGAGGCTCAGATCATTAAGAAATCCTGAACTGCCAGTATCGATGAACTCGATTATATCATTTTCACACATATCTTTAAGGATACTCAATTGTTCCGTTAAACGATTATCGGCATGAGATAAAAAGTCTTCGCACAATAATTCTGCAGGTTCTTTCAGTTGAAGCAACAAATCGACACTCTCTGCGAGAGATTTTGTTGAAGCGTCTTTTTTATGAAATTGTTTTCGAAGTTTCGCTTTCAACTGTTCCACGGTCTCTTCGCAGTCTTCTTGAATACCTTGAAAGGAAGGCATATTCCCATATTGATTTAAAACTCGTTGTGCCCGCATGTAATCTTGTACGGCCTGTTGTTAAAATGTTTATTCTTTTATACAAATGTTTTTTTTTTTTTAAATAAGTAAATAAGTTAAAGCAGTTAACATTATCTTGCCTAGTCAAAGAAATGAAAACTTACTTGGGTGTAGTTTCCTTCATTCATTTTATCTTTTAAATTACTTGGTAATTTAAATAAAAACTGCAATTTTTTTAGGAGAGTATGCACCGAAGATAACCGAGCAATTTGCTGTCGAGTTCCTTGAAGCGTTGATGAAATTTGTTCTGAAAATGTTGTAATACTATCCATATTTTCAGCTAAAGATTGCATACTGTCCTCCATTTCTTTAAAATCAGTTTTCATCTAAAATTAATTTTGACATTAAGTAATTTGTAAATGCATATAGACTTTTTCTTGAAAATATCTTAATATTAGTGACAAGATTAACATTATAAAGCGAATTAATTGAAAATTATTTAAGTAACAAAATTCTCAACAATGAACTATAAAAATGTCACCGTTTTCTTAATTTGAAAGTTTTTTCTCTAGCTTTTTATTTACTTGTTTTATTTCAGATATTTTACCTTTCGAATGGTATCAGTTGCCGAGATAAATTTGTTGTAGTTTTCATATACTAAAGTTTGCATATCCGAATGTAGCGTTTGTGTATCTTTGCTAATATCAGCTTCGTGATCCATAATTTGTTTCAAACTACAGTCCTGTATAAATCCAAAAATTTGTTATTTAAAATTTTTTCTTAACCAATCGATTAAATGTTTAAGTAATGATTTTGAGTATTAATACAGTCGATTACCTTTAATAACTTTTGTAAATAAATATCACTGTTGAAATGTTGACTGTTAATGTCGTACGGATTTATTTGATTGTCTGTCATTTTTATAAATATATATATATAAAATCTAAAATACGAATTTATAATATCAATAGTTTTATTTGTCAAAATGTTTCAGATTTTCTTAGGCTTTTGTACTTTTATACTGCTCAACATAGAATAATAACTATAATTGTGCCAGAGATGACTGATTGTGCTCAATGGCTCAATCCGCTCAATCTGTCACTTGATGTCAATGACATGGTCAATGATGTCAATCGCGGTGTGGCATGCGCGGATACACATGCTGTATGCATGCGCCGAGAGTATACATATGTGCACCGAGAGAGAGCTCTCTGATATATGCATGTATGTACATAATATGTATATACATGCACTGTCATACATACATGCATATACATACCACAATCAGGCCGGGCTTGAGAGAGACAGACGCTGTTAGCAAACATAACCTTTAAAAGTCAAAACGTTCTGACGTAAAAAATCATAAAGTGAAATATTTTTCTCCGAAAAATCATGCGAGAAGCTCAGCAGAAATTGAAATATTAGTTGTATTTGGTGATTTTGTGCAGTCAACGATTTTGTGAACATTTTTACTTCTATCTGCGTTTATCTATTAAAAACGTAAAAATCATTTCGTGATTGGATTACATTTTGTTACGTGAATGTAAAAATAAATAATGGGTTTTTTCATTTAAAAAATGTCAACGAGAGAAAGGCATATTTGTTGATTGCGAATTGATATCAACATAACCTATTACAGTTGTCACTGTGTTCGTTCTATTATGCAAAACTTATAAAAAGTTCACAGAAAAATGCCACATCCTTGTGTTGTCTGTGGACGATCTCGGATGAATCCGAATAATCAGCTCGAAGAGTATATGTTCTTTGGTTTTCCAGTCAATGATGAACCTAGATGTCAAGCTTGGTTGGAATTCTGTTGTCGAGAAGATCTTTATAAACTAACGAAGAAGCAGTTACTTCAGCGAATGGTGTGCTCAAAACACTTTGATCAGAGTAGTTTTCTAAATGATTATTTGGATCGATTAAATTGCTCGGCTGTTCCTACAATTTATGATCCCAAACAAAGCTTATACAATATTTCTTGTGTATTATGTGACAGGGTTAGAAGAAACTCTAGTAATGAAGTGGACGATGTAAGTTTTCATCATTTTCCTGGAGAAGAATTTAGATGTTTGAAATGGCTTGATTTTGTGGGAGTCGAGTCATATTATCGACTTACAAGGAAAGAAATTTTATTTTGCTATATTTGTTCAAGACATTTCGATAAGTCACAGTTTATGTATGGATTTCGCAGTCGTTTGGTTGACAATGCAGTCCCAAACATTCGTGATCCTAATATTGACAGTAACATAAAACCTGTTATTTTGAAACTACAGTCTTCAAAACCAAAGTTATTTACTTCTCTACCTGAGGAGAAAGTCAAGTATGAACCATTACCTACTGCAGTACTCGAGAGTCAAGCTTGTGCGGCATGTGGTCGTTCACGGTCAAATCCCAATAATAAGATTGAAAAATATAAATTTCATTCATTCCCTGCATACGAGATTGGAAGATGTTTAAAGTGGTGTAAATTTCTTGGTAGGGAGGATCTTCTGAAGATGTCTCCCAACCAGATTCGTAAATTAATATTGTGCTCAAAGCATTTTGAAATTGGACAGAACTTTCAGAAATTGGGTCCTTGTGATGCAGTGCCAACTATTAAAAATATTCACGAAGAAAATAATGTGCCTGAAGAGTCAACTGAGGATAACGAAGGCAGATCTCATGACGTAGATGATGACTGTAACACGAAGAAAGAGAAAAGGCAACGAGCATTGGTATCCAGTAAAAAACCAAAAATTGACAATAAACCAGCACCTCTAGCAAAGAAGAGAGGTAAATCTAGGCGACCCACATTGATCAACATTCCACGACCAGATTTCAACCCAGATAATCGAGTACTTAGGAAGTTGCCATTACCTCCAGCAAACTGGAAGGTGCAAATCCCAAATAGTTTTCAACCTATCACAATAGCCAACAATATAAACACAACAGCAGATATTAAAAAAGTAATTTTACCTTATCCTGGAGATATTTCAAATTTAGGAACACCAATTCCAGTTCATAGTCTTTCAAGTATTCCACCAGGATTGTTGATCAAAATAGATTTTCCGGAAAATGAAAAACAAATAAAATCTACTAAGCGAAAAAGGAAGAAAAGCTCCGATTCTCCACAGACTGTGACTACTCAGTCAAATACTGTAAGAAGAACTCGTAGCACAAACAACAGGCATTTCATTGAGCTACATACAAATATAGAAAATATAAGTGCGGCTCAGCATTCAGAAAATTTTCATCACTTGGAGACAAATGATACTGTTGAAGAATCAAATATAATGATTGAGTGTTTAGATGATATTGAGGAAAAAAATATGAAATTCGAAGAGGAGCAATATGATCAAGAAGAAGTGGTAGAAAAAAAATCAATAGATTTTTTAGAAAGCAACCGATTATCAGCAACAGCTCGCAGATCACTTATTCCAATAAGATGTGAATTAAGGCGTTTTTTTCACCAGTTAAAGCCTCACATGAAGAGGCTTCCTCGAAAAGCTAAAGCCCAGGTAAAATTGGCTATTGTAAATATGGTAATCGATCGTTTGTGAAGATATTCTTCAGACGAAACAATGGCAGTCTTCACAAGTGCTGCAGAAGATGTAATATTTCTAAGTAAGATTTATGAATTTTTGTTATTCATAAAAAATTATCCGTGTTTAAATGATTGTATATTTTTAATGTAAAATATAAAATATAAGAAATTAGTATGGCGGGCTGCCTGTAATCAATGTAAAATCTTGAGCCCAGTCGGAGCAACAGCTTCTGATATATTTGAAATTTATTGATGTGTTTGTCATTTCCACTGGTGTTTTGTGAGATCCAGAGACCCAATTAATATCTTTACGTTTCTTCACACATCCACGATGTGGCAACATATCGGTTAGTGTTGAAGTTTGCGACGATTGTGTACTGTACCCACCATGGTTTAAAAAACTTGTGTTTGGTCTTATATCCCTAAGACAAATGTTCTTATCAAATATATTTTTAACATAATAATACTTGTTATGATTTGTAATATGACTTATTCAAACAATCCTTATTAATATACCATTATTTATCATCATTAGATACATTAGTTTAAATTTGTACCTTGATCCCGAACAAAGTTCTCAAAAGTATGTTTTAATTATATTAAATACGACATTTAGATTTGAAAGGTTTTTAAAAGTTAGTATTTACATTGTATAGGAAAAAAGGTTGAAGTATATAACAATTTTGAAATCTTAAAACCTTAAAATCCTCAAACAAGTGTCCATAAAGAAATTATCTAATCATGACTGATAAAATAAGGAAAGAAAGAATTATATTATATCCTAACATAATAGTAATACAATTGTATGACCGCAGGTGTAAACTTATTTTAATAAATTAAATTGAATTGAGTTAATATAAATATTGAAAATGATTACTTGACTGATGTAAGATCACTTTTCACTGGAATCCATTTTTGTTCTAATCGACTTGGTTTAATTGTTTCATTGTAAGTTACTTCTAATACTGGTTGTGAGAAATTGAGTTTATCACCGATTGGTTTCTTTACCCAATGAATTTTTGCAGACGAAATTGGTTCTTTTATAAAATTATACTTTTAAATCATATTGCTTTATAATTTTTGAACATAGATATGAAAAGTGTCTTACCTTTATTAACTTTTCTATTTCTATCTAAAGGACTAAGAGTTCCAAGTGTCGTGAATTTAAAATTATCTGCTATTTTTTGATAATTTTGGCATTTGCAAAATATCCCAAGGGGATAGTTGTTAAGTGTATTTGAATTATACATGGCATAATTTAATATAAAATACAAAATTATTACGAGTGTCAGAAAAAACCACACATACTTCCAATTCCTTGAAGTTGCAGTAAATACTGTTTTTTTTTTCCCATTTGTATACAAGACGACACAGACACAGTTAGCCAAGAAATCGGAAACAAGTTTTCTATCGTGATTTCACTACAGTTACTGAGATTCAGAAATTTTTTTTTTTTATACACGTTCAATAAGAATTTAGTTGCTTTTTTATTTGTTTTTAAATAATCATTGTTATTATATTATTTATGTGCTCAAAAAGCCATACATACACTATTTACAGAAATGTGAATCGCAGTTGACGCACAGCTGCAACATACAAAATACTTACAAAATCTATGATACTGCTATTTTCTTTTCTGTCGATCAAATCGATACTATGCTTCAAGCATCAGTTGAAATCGCATTCACTTGAGCGTGTTTCTTATCATAAGAAACGTTTATCTCATAATTTCATAAACGTAATGTGCATCTATCTGTTATTTTTTCATCAAATCAAATTTACATCACATTAAGCTGTCTTGGTTCAATACTTATATCATATTGTTCACAAAAGCAGCATGGGGTTTAAGTAGCAAAAGTGAGACACTGGTTGAATAGCTAGCTTAATTTATAATTTAACTTCTTAGACTTTGTAACCGATTTTTCATCTCTTCAAGTTCCTTATCGTCTGCTTCTTCTTCTTCTTCTTTTGACGTAGAAGCACCTAGCGTGTCTGTTACGACAGCCGGTGCTTTTCCAATCTGTCCAGCAGTTACTTCCCACAGAATCTATTACATTAAAATGTACAAATAATTAGTATTTTCAAAGTAATGTAGCCGATAATAATATAAGGTAAAATTTACTTTGTCTACTTCTTCGTCAGCTTCTTCTTCCATGTCATCAGAATCTTCAATAGCATCCATAGTTTCATCGAGCATTTCTTCGATGATTCCGGCCTTCATCATTTCTTTGGACATCTCGCGCATTGTTGCTGCAACTTCCGGTACTTTAATTAGCGATTGCATAGCCTGCATCACTTCTGTTGACTTAGAGACGGAACCTGCCACTCTTATAGTTGCCAATTGATTTTTCATTTGGAGAGAAACTGAATTTAGATGGGCTTTTGAAGTATGCAGTTTTGAACAAGCTTTACGCGCTCGAATTATTTCTTTCGCAAGAATCTTACATACATCTTTGTCACCTTTCTTTGCTGCTTCTTTCAACGTCATTTTCACTTTATCTTCCTCTCGCTGAATTGCTGATACGAAAATGGTAAAGTTTATTTGTTTTATATTTTTTTTTATACTGATGATGTACGAATGATAATACAGATTCAAGATTTGTCAAATAAATTGTATGTTGAATATGTACACAATTACTAATTTCAACTATTTATCTCAATTATTGTAATTGAATCTTGTTTATGAAGTAAGGATTGAAGTTTACACAGAATTTTAACACTTGCAATTAATAATTTTTGATTAATTGTAAATAAAAAACATGACTCACCCCTAACCTGCCTGTCGATCTGATAACCTTCTTTTCTCAATTTATGGGTCCATTCTTGAACCTAGAAGTTGTAAATACGACATTTAATGTAAATCATAAACATGGTGCATTTAATAAAAAGGTATTTTACCATTTCCTTTGGATTTTTTTCATTGGATTTACCAAAAAGACCCATATTTTCAATGACGATTTCCGAATGACAGAATAGGTGTTTGCTGTATGTATATATGTACTATGTTGTACAATTGCCTGTAACCGCGTATTATACGTGTGCACCCATGTATATATATGTGTGTGGTTGGTGTACACATATACAATGTAACATATGTATGCACTTGGTTTTATACGTTTTATATACATATACAGTGTGTCACGACGTCGTCACGCACGCATAAGGTGAGGTCCCGAAACCAATACAAACTGGTAATTATATCTTTTGTCCTTTTCTGTTCCATATACATACTATATGTAT